>JAOWBB010009908.1:0-83799 GCA_028565995.1 Ricinus marginatus
GTTTCTTTCCAATAACTTTTCTTCCATCAGGTGTCGTGTAGTACTCAGGTTCATCATCTTCTGGACGAGTTCCCGGTGTCTTTCCAGTAACTTTTCTTCCATCAGTAGTAGTGTAGTACTCAGGTTCATCATCTCCAGGACGAGTTCCCGGTGTCTTTCCAGTAACTTTTCGTCCATCAGGTGACGTGTAGTATTCAGGTTCATCATCTCCAGGACGAGTTCCCGGTTTCTTTCCTGTAATTTTTCTTCCATCAGGTGTCGTGTAGGACTCAGGTTCGTCTTCTGGTTGAGTTCCCGGTTTCTTTCTAGTAATCATTCTACCATCTGGTGTCACTTTTTCTCTGGGAGAATCTTTTTTTTCTGTATGAATTTTGAAATTTTTTTGCTTAGTGTCACGAATACCTTTTCCTTTGCCCGCATTATAGTAGTTGTCGCTTTCCGGGGATCTAATTTCTAATGTTTCTAGTGGAGTTTTTCTGTCATCTTTATTGGTAGGATATTTAAATTCTTCGTTCTCAGGTATTTTGCTGGGCCTTTTTTTAGGATCTATTTCTCGTCTGTCAATATCATCTACTTCTTCGTCGTTTACTTCCGGTCCGGTCTTTTTTGCTGGTATAATTTCACCAGCTGGTGAAAGACGATCCCGAGGGCTGTTTTCTTTCTGCCAGGTATCAGATTTCTTTCTAGGTATTTTTTTCGCGTCTGTTGTCTCATTCATCGGATAATCGTCATGCTCATCGCTCTCTGGTTTCTTTCCCATAACTCTGCCATCAGATGTAGCATAATTTCTTTTTTTATCGTTATCAGATTTTAATTTAGGTTCTTGATTTCTATCCAAAAAATGGTATTTTTCTGAAGGCTTTTTACCGTCTTCAGGCTTAAAATCTGATATTTTTCCTGGCATCGGACCTGCAGAGTTTTCATCATCTGACTTTTCTCCACAGGGTTTAATTTCAGGCTTTTTCTTTGGAATTCTCCTGCCATCGGGTGAAGTATAATACTCCGATTCATCAGATAATAATTGTGCATCTGGCTGTTTTTCAAGTACCTTCTTTCCATCTGGAGTTATTTTTTCCCGAATAGGTTTTTGTATATCATCCTTAAAGTTGAAACCTGGAGTGACATAATCATCAGGCTTTTCTGTTGCGATTTTTTTAAGTGGCAATTTATAACCATCTTGAGTTATATAGTAATCATTTGAATCTTCACCATCTTGTCTGTTTCCTGATTGCTTCCTGGGAAGTCTTTTGCTGTCTGGCTGAGTATAGCTTTCGGATTCATCGTCTTCAGACTGAATATCAGGCTTCTTTACAGGTACTCTTCTTCCATCGGGAGTTACTTTTTCTTTCAGAGGTTCTTGAACATCGTCTTCAGACCGTTTGTCATTCTGAGTTATATAATCATCTTGTGCTTCTTCCTTTGGTCTGATTGCTGACTTTTTTCTAGGTAATCTTTTTTTGTCTGGAGTAACGTAATCTAGTTCTTCGCTATCTAGTCCGGTTCCAGGTTTCTTACTGCATAGGTTTCGATCATCAGGTTTCCTATTGTGTTCTTGTTGTTTACTATCAGGTTTACTGTCTCTTTTTCCACACGGGGAAATATAATCTTTCGGGAGTTCTTCTCTTGGATGTTTTCCGGTTGTTTTTGAATCTGGTTTGATGGATGTTTCCGTTCGATTTTTATATTCGGGTTGACCTTTTTTGGGTGAAACTCTTCTTCCATCAGGCGTGACTCTTTCCGGTTTTTCTCTTCGGTCACAAGGGATTTTTTTTGTGTCTTCTTCTGGAATATAATCTCGGCTTTGTGTTTTTTCCGAAGGTTTTGTTCCTGGTAAACCTTTTCTTTCAAGTGACAATTTTCGCTCTGGGCTTGTTGATGGAGAGCTGCTTGATGATTCCGGTTTTCTGGGCTTGAAAGTTTTCTCATCACCTGATCTTATAGGTACAAAACTCTTTTGCTGAGGACTAGTTGATCCTGATGAGGGAAGTGGATGAGTTTTCGGATACAATTCCTGTATCAAAGAACCATCGGAGCTGTATTCTGGAGATTTTTCTCTCAATTTATTCACGCCAGGAGCTTTGGCTATTATTCTCTCTTGCTCTCTTTCCGTCTGAATAAAATCAGTAACCTCCGAATGCTTTTCTTCCTTCGTTATTTTAATGTCCCGGCTGCAAGTCAGTCGTGATGATTCAGAACTAGAAGAAGTTGTTCGAGTCCTTCCGGACTTGTTCATTTCTCTTTCTGGACTAGTCGAAGGAGAAACGCCCGGTGTTCCCGAGCGTCTTCTGGTACCAGGCAGCTTCCTTTTCTCTTTAGTTGGCGTTTTAACATCATTCTTTTTCGTTGTTTTATTGAGAGGCCGACCATCGATGGTAACTGGTGTTGCCTTTGCTGATGGGATTCCGTATCCCAGTTCCCCAGTCTTGGGTTTCGAAGCATTTGTCCTCGGCTTTTGCTCCTGATCATGAGGCGTCGGACTTTTCGTTCTCTTTGCCGGACTTGTCCTGCAAAATTTTTGAGGCTCCGGCGTGCTTGATTTTTTTGGTGTCGGTGTTGTCCGATCAAGAGAAGATCTGGAAGTGGATTTCGTCGGAGATCTTCGACCGCATGTGTATGTAATGTCCGAGGAGGATTTGTATGGTGAGAAAGCTCTTTCAGGACTGAGACTCGGTGCTCTTAGAGAACTGGCAAAGGCAGCATGAGTTGCGCTTACTTCTACGTTAATCTTTTGAGGAATGACAGACCATTGGTAGATTGTGGTATAGCTTCCCCTTTTTTTCTCATTACCGCCGTTTCGTATGAAATCATCTGAAATATGCTCAGGTATATCAGTATATTTTGTATTGATTTTATCATTAGATTTTTCACTGGCTGTTTCTGGTGTCTTAGTTAAGGGTTTTTCAGTTTTCGCTTGTTCTCTTTCAAGAGAAACTCCTGTCTCGTTCGTTTTTTTCGTTTGGATTGTTAGATTTTCGTCAATATCCTTAGTAATTTTGATGGTCTCCTTCTCAACCGGTATGTCTCCTCGTTGAAGAACCTTTCCAGGTTTTTTCAAATCAGGTACTCCATCAGGGTCGGTTTGGAATTCAGCAGTTGTTTCAGGTTCTATTTGTTTCGTTTTATCCACGCCTGGTACGTCTCGAATTAGTTTTATTCTATTTTCCGGTTTTTGAGAATCAGGCTCAAAATTTATTGGCTCTTTATCGATTATTATTAAATCCTTCTTAGTTTTTGCATCCAACTTAACGATGTCGCCTTCATTCTTTTCGACATGCTTTATGATACAAACTTGACTGTCCTCTGCGACTTCTGATTTAACTGATGGTACTTCCTTTACCTCTTTTCCAGAGATCACACTTTCTGTTACAGTATACCCGGAATGAATTAATGAATCCTTTTTTTCTGTTTCAACCATTTTTGTAGATTTTTCTGATGCTGAACTCATTTTTGTCATTTCTTGCTCATTTTTAATAAATTTTTTCGAATCAGATGATGTTTGATTTTCGAATACTTTAACATCTTTCATGTTCCTTTCAGTGCTACTGAACTGATCAATTCTCTGATTCTCGTCCTCTGTTTTATGAGTACGATTCGACTCCGAAATAATTTCAGTTTTTCCATCCTTAGACTTTTCCGTCACTGTGATTGCTTTCTCTCTTTTCTCTATACTGCTAGATCCGTTCTCTACAACATATGAATCATTATTTCGAATACCTGAAGTTTTAACGATCTTGGTGACAACTCTTTGAGAGTGTCCCGATCCATCTTCAATCCAATAGTCTTCAGTGGCTGGCACTGTTATAGATTCAATTATACTTTTACCACTCTGATTATCTTCTTGCCAGTGCTCTCCTTTTCCAGAAGTTGTTCTCGTGATAGTTACAGTTCTGATATTGCTGGAATCATTATCTTTTCCATAATCCCCTGAGCTGCTCGTGGTTTTCACAGTTCTGGTAATTCTCGTTACTCCTTCTTGATCTCCATCATCAACGAAGTTCTTCACAACGCGTACGGTCCTGGTCACTCCACCAAGACCTTCGTCTACCCAAATATCGCCCCCATCCTTGCAGATTATTTCTTGCATGCTTCCATCTTTTATAAATGTTGAACTATTAACTTTGCTAATGGAAGATTTCGAGGTGCTGGAAGACCATTTCTGCGACTGCTGCGAATGACTACTGGATGAAATTTTGCTGCTGCTGCTCATTGTTGATATTCTGGAGTCGTCTTTTTTCCTGTCTATTATGGTACTTCCATTTCTGATCGAGTCGCAGTCAATGATATTTCTCTCTTTCACGTTCCTCTCGAGTGTCACATCACTTTCAGAGATCGTATTGATACCTTCCGTTCTTTCCAAAACAGACGTACTGCCAGACGATTTCGCAATATCTGCGATAACTCGATCGTTTTCTCCAGCCATGCTTTTCTGTTCGGACTGGCTCGTAATTTTTAACTGATCTCCCGAACCAATGGCTTGGTAGCTCCCGCTGGATGATTCCACTTTCCAATAACTCTGTGCATTGTTCTCCCTGTTTCGCTGTAAAACCTGCAGGTCCCGCGTGGGTGATTCCGAATCTCTTATTTCTTTAGATTTCATTGCCATGAATCCATGGTCTTCGATCGAGTCAGCGTGTGTCATTGTGTTGCCTTCGTTGCGTTTCGTGACAATTTCGATTAATTCAGATTTCGGTGCTAAGTCGTCTATTTGAGGGGTCACACTTTGCACATCCGTCAATACTTCACCAGTTGTATAAAACTCTTTCAGGCGCTGCTCTCTAAGTTTATACATGCGCGCTCGTATTTCCTTCTTCCGCTCAAAGTCTTCACTTAATTGCCACTGAAAAAAAATTGAAGTCTTGAAACTTTTTTTTCTGGGTTGGGTACATATAATAAAAGAGAAAAGAATTAAAATGCTAAAGATGGTTTACTAAGAGAAGATTACGTGAAGTTAGTTGGATATTGTACATATTATCAAAGTTTTTAAGAAACAGTTTCATACGGCCATGAAGGACAAATAACTAAATGAAGATCCTAATAAGAGTGAATAAATTTAGCATCTAAAGTTAATAAACAGAAATTGAAAACGTACATAAAATGACAGAGAAAAAAAATGAAAGTAAATTCAGCAAAATACTGCAGACATATTCAAAAAAGTTTTCTTATAGATAGCATCATAGCAACAAATAACACGGAAACATTATAAAAAAATCATAATGGCAAAGGGAAGGATAATAAGAATAAATAACTTGCAAATATACTTCTCAAATTCATGAACACGGTCATTACATATTAACGGGAAAAATGAAAACGTACATAACATAACATAAAACAAAATATGTACTAATGTTTAGAAGAAAAAATGATTAGCGAGAAGCTGAAAAAAGAAAAAAGGAAATGTAATAATGATGATAGATATTTCTCGAAGTTCAATAAATTCAAATGTTTTAACAAAAAAGAAATATGAGTACCATTGGTACTCTAAATTGTATCATAAAATTTGAGTACCATTAATTCAATCCTAAAATAATCAATGCCACTAGCATAAATAAATGTAAGCCAAAAAGGTTTATAAGATAAAATCATATAAATACAAAGCAATAGATAAAAAAAAATGACAGATTGAAATTTTTTACTTTTTATATCCAATTCAACTTCGAAAATCGTTTATAAGAATTATGTTTTCTAAGGGCAACAAAACGTAGAGATCAAGAATAAATAACTATGAGGTTTTGAATGGGTTCAAGATGCCCAAACGTAGAAAATTAAATCTTTAGTATCGTATAAGGGTAAGAGTACATTATTAGATTTGTTAGATAAATAATTTACTTCTGCATTATCTTAAATTTTATCAAAGCTTCACATTTCAAAGATAAAATTTTCAACTTTTTAAAATTTTTGGATTGTAATTTTGAAATAAATTCATAAAATCCTTGCCAACATTAATATTTTTATATTTACATATATATATATTTCTGTATATTATATTGAATTATTCCATATATATATATATATATATATATATATTTCTATTACATATATATTTATTTCAGTTAAAAATAATTATTGAATCCAATTTCGACTGGATTTCATAAAAAACACCTTCTTTTACAAACTGATTTAATTTATGAGACACTAATGAGCATTAAAATTCTCGATTATCCGCGAACAGGCTAAAAACCACGACTCTTGTTAACTTCTTTATCAGGGCTCCAGTATTTTATGCTTTTCCGGTTTGTTAGCAAATATAAAATAGCGGTTAATAGAATAATAAAAGATTTTTTTAGATTCAGAATGAACAATTTATAGAATGAAATACTTTGTGTTCAATGAAAATGTTGAATTACTAACCTTTAATTCACCATAAAAGTTCTAAATTATTGATTGAAAGAATGTATTTTTCTTCATTTTGCAGATTGTACTATGATAATTTCAAAATCTAAAACTAAACATATTTCCAGCTCATGCTACAGGCAGGTCGAAACTGTTTGATTTAAAATATAAACATTTTTACGAATTTGAGAATGGGTAAAACGCTAACTAGGAGGTGAAACATATCATGGGAGGTATTTTTACTTTAAAATTTAATTTCTGAATTTTTTTTATTGATTATTTGAACATAAATAAAAATTATGGATGTCAAAATGGGCAGATATTAAAATATAAATATTTTTTTTTTCATCAAATGTTCAATTTATTTTCCTAAAGGAATAAAATTTCATTTTTAAAAAATTATAATATCCTCTAACATGAAATTAATTCTCTGAACTGAAATAAGGAACTTGACTACTTATTTAAGCCTTATAAAGGCATTTTTTATGAATAAATAATCCAAGAGGTCTGCACTATCCGATAGTGGTTCTTTGTCTATATTCAGATTTTAATTTATCTTTCAACAGAACTTTAAGATAGTTTAATTCATTATTAAGGATCAATCTTTTTAACCAATACTATTTGTCAAAAATCAAGGTAAATATAAATCTATCATAAATTTAAAAACGTGAAAGGATTTTATCTGTTGCAATTCCTATATTTTATTTTTTTCTGACAATTTTAAATCATTTATTGATTCTTTTTAAGGTCAAAATATTTTGTACAGATGCGGGAAAATATTTTCTGTACTTAAAATTTGTTTTTAGTGAACTGATGATGAAATTAGCATGCATTATTACGGCAAATCAGGTTTTAATAAATAAATTTTTTCATGTGCCACTTGAAGTTATTTGAAAATAAATTTTTTTATTGGTAAGTTTGATAATTACTTCCATTTTGATAATTAGTTCCGAAAATGACAATAGTAAATCATTCAGTTTTTCGATCAAATTGTTTCTGTCAGCTTTATTTATGCACCAATTTAAATACTGATTCTGAGGCTATAGATTTAGTAACAGTAAAAATTGTATGTAGATAGCAAGCATTAAAAACATTCATATCGATTAATTGCTTGGAAAAGCTTATTTATCTATTAGTAATATTAAATTTTTACACAAAATTAAATAAATTAATTATTAAAGAGTTGTAGAGTTAGGCATGATGCAGATTATTAACTTTTTTCTCATGACAAATAGCTAGCAGATTTAAATTGGAGACACATGAAGGAATGTACCTCTTTAACTTAAAATTTAAGTTATTATGTTGGATTATCCGGAGACAGAGTGAAGTTTGGTAAATGCCACACTTTTAATTCTACACAAATCACTTTCGAATTAAAAATTTTCTTTCACAAATTGAGCAGAAACTGGCATCCAAAAAATTTTATCCGAGAGAAGAAAAAAGACAGTATCAGCCCACGAAGATTTTACGATCTTTATTCATCGGAATATACAAATAGAAATGGACGACCACACCAATCAACATCTCTTCGAGAACTAACATTGGTGGTACCTGCCTATATTCGCGATATGTACATGGGCGATCCTTTATTTCTTGAAGGACTTTACGAGACATGCACGGGGATTATGCGTTCGGGAATTTTGCCTTATTTTTTTAATTTTTTATTTGTCGTTCACTTTTTAATTGGATCACTTTTTTTCATTGATTTATTGTTTTTGCAGGTGAAAATTAAAGTTTTTTTTCTGACAACATTTCAACAAATTATGGCTACGATAAAGCAGAAGTGGGGATGAACTTTGTAAATGAATTTGGTTTTTCAAACACCAGATAATATGATAATTGCTTAAAGCGTAAAAGACATGGATCATGACAAAGATAATTTCTGCTTTCACAGCGAAATATTTTATTAATACTGGAAAATTTTCATCGCTTCCCTTAGCTCGCTGACTTTCCTCTTGATTCAAAATTTGTTACTTCCTTGAAATTTATCTTTTCGTAAGCAGTGATTGTGTATCGTCGAGTCATTTTTCTCATTAGTAAAACCTTCATAAGAAGGTCGAAAACTGACTTATTGTCAACTTTAAGTGACAATTGTAGAAAATACAGAAAATCACAGGTGTGAATAGTGTGCTATTTTCAGTTCACATTGAAAAAACTATCAACCACTTGAACTGTCCTTGTGTAACATTAATTAATATTCCCATATTACCAAAAAGGAAGGTTCATTGCTGCCCCAAATATCATCAATAGTTAACTCGTCATCCAATTTAATGGTCTTGTAAATTGGTTGAATTCGCACAACTTGAGGCTTGGAAAAATGAATCATTAGATCTGCTTTAATTTTCATGTGAAAAGATGCGCCACTATTACAGTTACTAAAGCACATCCTTTTCTTGTGCCTGACTCTGCAAGAATAATATCACGTCTTTCTCCAATCTGAGACAAGAAACCATATAAAATGAATTTATTTTTTTAATAATTTTGGTTATTTGGGGTGAAATCGAAATATTTTATCATCGAATTCGAGCTTTCGTTCTAAAAATTGATAAGCAATTTTACTGGTGTCTAAGACCATACCTCGATCCTGTTTTAATGCAGTTCTTTGTGTTGAATCCATGCAATGTCTAACCGAGAGTTTGAGAATACAAAAAGATTCTTTCATGGGAGACAAACTAATTGAGCATTGACGTTTTAGATTCGTATATATTTTTCCAAATTCTAAACTTTAAGTATCATAATAAAAAGTTATGCAAGTTTCGAAATAATATAAAACTAAAATATTTTTAGCTGAGTTATCTTTCCAAAATAACCGAAAAATGTACCTATATATATATTTTGTTTTTAAAAATAATTTTGAACGAAGATTTTTATGGTTGTCAATCAAATTAATGGCAAACCTTATTTATGTATTTGAATGATTCTTATTCGTATTATGAAATTCTCATTCATACATACCTGTATTTTACGGAATTAATTGCAGCAATTTAAGCATAATTTTTACGGTGACTTTAATACACCCATTAATTTGTCTTCTTTTTATACAGCTTCTGTTTTAACTTAAAATAAGACTTAAAAAAAATAACTATGACATTACTTTATAAGCTTTATCATTAATAGTCTAAATAAATATTAGAAAGCCATATTAAGAATTATTGCCTTCGACGTTTCGGCCTGGAAAAAATAATTTAATTGCCGCATTCATTAGTTTTTATCCTCGCATAAATGAATGAACCGAACCATCTCCACAACATCAAGAACTCTTCGATCGAGTACTTTTATAAGTGGCAGCACCCCGCTGTAAATTAATTTTTAACCTAGCCCAATTTATTAGCAGCGAAACCATAAGGAATTTTATAGCTGCAGCAGGGAAGATAAAAATATGCGGAAGGTATGCAAACTGGCTCAAAACCTTCAATCTCAAAATCTTGTACCACTTCTCTCATAAATTCCAGCTTCAAATAATCGACCTGACAAGAGTTCTACTTCTCCAGTATTAAACTCCCTGGTTACTGGACTTTTCCACTTTGTTGTCACTGTCAGAGGCTTCACATTTTGGATCAAAACTTTTTGCCTTTTTGCAAATTGTGCGGCCTTTTCTGAGGCAAGATGTTTTTCTGAGTTATTAAAAGTTTTCACCGGCCGAAGTAGAGGCCGGAGGAATCCTGTACGAACTTGTTGGCGCTTCGTGAAAAGAAGCTCTTCAGGTTCCATATTTTTTAAAGCTAATTGATTCAACCATGTAATTATGGGGAATACGTTTTATTTGTTTCCAAAACCGAAGCTGCAACGATAAACATCGCATTAACGTGGGCTGCTAACATGTAAGTCTGAGATTTAGTATCAATAACACGTAGGAGGAGCTGTTATAAACGAGGTTGCACGCAAGGAAATATTACAAGATCATTCAGTGGTGAATCACTTCTTTTTTTAACATTGAAAAAAGAATGGCGGTGGAAAAAGTAACTTTTTCGATTTCTGAAAATATTTTTAAAAGATGCATCACAGTAATGGACTGTAAAACGTTTCGAAAAAAAAAAGGTTTAAAACATGTTGGGATCGGAGCAGCTTGAAATGACTGATATTGTGGCTTTCACCTTGTTTAACCCTTAACGGGTCTATCTGGATGTCGAGATTATGGAAATATCATGGACAAAATGATGAAAGAAATTCATTCATAACTTCACAGATTTTGCCCGCATTGATGAACGTAGAAAAAAATCATTTGGCATTACGAAACCGATTGATAAATGCAACTTATATAAAACGAACCCGTCTTTTTGACTGGAAAGGCTGTCATACTCCTACTGGGACAATGCATTAGTGCTCCATAATGAATCACGGGGCTAACTTTTCCATACCGAGCTTGCCCCTAATACATGTATGGCGTGAGCCTTCCTACGCTATGTGCAGGTTCTTGTTGAAATTGAGGAGGCGCATTAGAACTTATTGTATCATGCAAGTCATCATAAATGTGTGGATGCACATGTTCGGTTGCCATTTTTGTGAAATTAATTTTGCTCCGAGATGGCTTCTTTGTTTCTCGACACTTTTTTTCTCTACTCCTGATCCGGAACGTTTGCATGGCCCTCATCCCGAATACTTTCCAACCTAACTTTCCAGGTTTTTCTTCATAAACCATGGTCAAGGTTTTTCTCGTTATCAATCTTGTAATTTCCCTGGGTGATGTGCAAAATTAAATATTCATCTTACTTTGGACTGGAGGCCGTTTTATACATTCAAAATTGTTTTGTCACTTTGCACACGATAGAAGAGCTTTTTATCGACGTCTTCCATAATAATAAATCGAATTGCGTGAAATTTAATTTTTCATGGTTTCCAGCTTCGTATTGTTGGAAACCCCACAGCCAACAGCGCAACATAAGATTTCGCCGCTCGCTGCGCATCTTTAACATGCATCAATTTTAATTTTTGAAACATTTTTACAATTTAGCCGATTCAACTGACATTCTCGACCCTGTTCGAAAAGGGTGGAGTATTTTTTCCTACGCAAAACCTTTGATCTTCCGAACGGATGAAGCATCATCGCACTTACCAAGCGACGAAGTTGCTCTTCATCCTTAATGGATGCGATCTCTTCGGCTTCCGTGGCCATCTCCGATCACGACCTAAAATCAAATAAAAACCAAAATTACTTTTGGCGATCACAAAGAAAATTATCGGGCTCTACGTTTCTACGTGGGTCTAACCGGCTAAACGAGAATAGGTCGAGGCCGTCGCTCCTTGGGAAATTCTGAAGCGGAATGGTCTCGAATAACGTGTAGCATTATAAAAAAATTGATAAAAATACATATTATGATTGAATGAAAAATAATTAAGCATTTTGATACGGAAAAGCTTTATTTAGTAATGCAATATTATGAACTGGGAACTAGCCTCAAAGATTAAACACTTTGGATAATTCCCAATCGACTACTAAATGCTCCACAAAGCTAACCGATGCTTTCACCAAATGTTTTTTATATTTTATTACCAGTTTTCCTTTCAGGTTAACTGCCAGAATATCTTTTTGAATGAAATCATTGTAGAAGTTTAATTAAGCGCTAAATATGATTTCTAAATAATATAACAACAAGTTCTTTGCCAGCGAAATCTCTAAACGTCAGTAAGTAGAATTAAAGCTGCTGACTAAATTCGATTCGTTGTATACTTTTCAATATTTTTATATTGTCAGAAATGAAATCCTGCCATGATGGCATCATAATTCCCAGTGTTTTCGTTTTTTTTTTTTTTTTTTTTTTTTTTTTTTTTTTTTTTTTTTTTTTTTTTTTTAATAATTTATAATAATCTAGAACAGCAAATGACCTTTTTTACTACTAAGTGAAATTTAAGTATAAAGGCAAACGGCTCTGTATTTTGAAATGGAGACAAAATATCGCAAAACAAATGTTTCGATGGAAACAAAAACAAATTTTTTTATCATCATTCAGAAGGTAATTACAATTTGCTTAATTATTTCGCTAATATCCGAAAGACAGAAAAATCAAAGAAGACAAACATCAAATAACAAAATAACTGAATCTGGGGGTCAGCACTCATTCTAATACATAGAGTATTTTCTAATTTTTATTCTTCCCTAAAAGATGATCAATCTTTGAAGCATTCTAGGTACCGTAACTTAAAATATTTTTATGCGGCAGTTACACATGACAATAATACTTGCCCAAAAATTAAATTAGAAAAAAAAAAAAATACTTCTTGGCCCTGCCAAAATTTTTTCTTCGCATAACTGTTGTAACTCAAAAAAGCAGAACAGGTCGATTTAATAGCTAGGTTTAGATGATAGATATGATAAGTCATTATTAATTATAATTATTTTACTGAGAATGGCTTATCCCGTTTTAGTGGGCTCAGCCACTGGGCATTATTTATTATTATTAAGACCTCGAAATATTCAATTTCGGCTATCTCTTTTATGTTAAATTACAAGTGAAAAATATATAGATTTTCGAGAAAAAATTATACATTTCAATTAGAAAATTTTTCTAAAAGATTTTTATATTTTTTTTTAAGTATTAATTTCTTTTGAAAAATAAGAAAATAATCTAAAAATCGTAAATGTTATTTAATATATAATAATTATATATTATAAACTGAAAGGTGAGTGTAATAATCTGAAAGCACTAGTGAATGTTAATGCAAACTTTTTTCTGATGACAATTTTTGGTATAATTTTGATTATTATAGGCAATACTTGTCTTTAGTTTAGATTATAAATCAAATTGCCCGACTGGTAAATTATATTGTAGCGAATGAAATAATATAGAATCTCATTATCCTGCAATCGACACGTAGTTAATGGTTTGATTTGTGAAGGTGGTTAAGACCGAATACAAAACTAGCCTGATGGATTAGTTTTTGACTATGTAAATTATTTTTAAAAAGTTTCGAATCCAATGAAATTTGTTTTTGTTTTAATGTATCTAAAAAATTTTTTTGTTTCAAGTTAGAATTCGGTTTTGTAGGAAAAGTAAGAATGCTCTTATAAGTTTGTATTTGCTCGAAAAAGACCGCCGCAACCCGAAAATTAGCTTCGAGCTGGTTTAGATGTAGATACGAGTTTTGAGTGTTTTTAATTCGGGAAATTGTGACAGTCCCAATAAGATAGTGAAAAATTTGGTTTGATCTTCCGAGGTCACTTCAGTTGGTTTTAATGACGATACTATGCTGAGTTTCCCGGGAATACCTGCGACTAAGACCCTGATAACTGTAACAAGTTATTAACGAAAACATTAGCTTGTGCTCCTTGGGCTGGGCAACATCCCCTTTGAGGTGCTCTGCATAAGCTTCATTTTAATGGTGGTTTTTATGGCGGGAGTAAAATAACTAGATAAGGCGTGGAAGAAACTTCGAAAAGTGACGTAAAAGAGAACAACTTCCCACTATTTTTTCGAGTACCTGGTACTTTGCGCTTTGTCAATTGAAGTAAATAGCCAAGGCCGTGAAGACACTAAAAAGTTAAAAATGATTGTATTTATGCTTTGTATTTATATACAATCATTGTTGGTAATCGCGAAAATGGCTCCCAACTACAATTATCCGAGGAAAAAATTAACGTCATGCCTTTTTGTTATGAACATTTGTGAAACTTTACATAATGGAGCATTTAAAAAAAAAATAAAAATTCTTTTTTCTAAAGAAGGCTTATATCCTAAAACTGGTATAAAGGAAACGGAAAAGTTGAGGCTGGTTCCATAGGTACTGGTGCATGACATTTCTACGCCTTTTACAACCGGCGAATCCTACGCTTCTCATATATTAGTCATTTATATTATTATTTTTCAGCTAATATTTTTTTCCGTCATTTACTTGATTTCATTGCCTGTTGCTCAATCCGTCCTTCAGTAGTCAACCAGAAGAAAAAGCAACTTGGTAAAGCTTCCATCATTGTAATTCCTGGCGATACTGAAATCGCAGTTTTTCTCCATTTGAAAATTTTTGACTTAACACTTCCCTCTTTTGAACGCGTCAAATTGAGTTAAACCAACGCAGAAAGCCGAATGGCAACAAAACCCTCTTCAAAAATTCCAAAGACTCGCCATATGAAATGATTATGTATAATATAATGTCAGCGAAGGAGAATAGGAGAACCAATTAATTATATAAATATAAAAAATGGCATTCGAAATTAATCAGTTGCTCTCTGCTAATGAGAGAGCAGAGATCAATCATAAAAAAATTCTCTCTCGGGCGAAATATCATGACTCATTTATTGCAGTTTTCTTCTCGTTCATGTAGTTTGAATGAGCATGCTTATTGGTTAATTACGCGGTTCTATAATAAGTTGGCTCATGAATTAACCGTTGAGAAAGAAACTCCGCAGATGGGAGAGTCTAATTTCCTCACCAGAAGAATGGTGTTCAAGCTCTAAGGGAAATACACATTTATGCCACGGATATATGTGATATTTTGCATATGAAAGAGAAATGGAAGTTAAGCGGCACGGAATTAGGGATGAAGAAAAAAAATATGAAGTGCCAAGATGAAAAGCAACAGGAAGGGACCGACTTCGCATTACGGTAGTAATAGGAAAAATATGCTTGATGAATTAACGTTTGTGGAGGATAAACTATTTCGGATAATAATAACGCCAGACGGCTAAATGTAGTTGACGAATTTTTTCGATTTTACCTTAGCTGTAAATTGAGAACAGAATTATTCTCTATAAGGACATCTCTTAATAAATGCAATTAATTTTTTAATTCCACATGACCATTTGTAGGGCATATTATATATATATACATATGAGCCATGGTCGTTCATTATCAAAATGGGAAACCATAAGAGAATGAGACAGAAATTAACATTTAATGTAGACATTCCTAATAGGGCATTTGTGATAAAGCAAATGCGGTTCATGTTGGGCAATCTTTCAGATGTATAAGCATTGTAGGAGAATATTTTAGTTGGAGACCATATGTTATTGCTAAAACTCGACAATCCTCGCGTCATTTTATAGATGTCTTTTCATGAAAATTATTAAGAAAATACAGGTTTTCAAGTTAAATGGAAAATTTATGACAACGTCCCACACTTTACAGTTGGTTTAAAATTTTTCATTTTTACGGCTTTTAGCTCAATTGCTCACAGTCAGTCGCTCAAGTGGTTGTAAAATCACCGAGAACTGCAAATAGAGTTAGGTTTCAATGTTCACCTACTCCTAAGTAAACTTGATATTAACATTTTTTAATTACATAAACCGTTAGCTAAGAAATTTGTTACAGGAGTAGCAGCAGGATCAATCTTTAGCTTTGTTAATAAGCCTCAATAAAACCTAACGATTATTTCCAGCGGGATAAACAAGTTAATATTAATGCGAAGCGACATCAGGTTAAAATAAAAAGAATTAAGCTTCAAACCATTGAAAAAACGATGGGTTTCCATATTTGAGTAATGAGTCGATTCATTTAGACTGTCATTAAGGTCGTACGGGTCGAAGCATGGAAAAGAAATGATATCATCGGTTATTTCGGAAAAGAAAGAACACCCAATCCATAATGCAGCCTTACTGGAATGACTCCAAAGATTTGTACTAAAAGGTGTCACAAATGAAAAGGGTGGATTTAATATTCAATAAAATCAGCAGGGTCAAGAACAATATGAAGAATCCCATGCCTACCTAGAAAAAATAGTACTTAATTTATTTAGAGACAGAAAACAAGCAAGATAAAATATCACTGAACCGAATGGTACATCAAATATAATGTAATTATCCGCGGATGATGTATGATAGTCAACGTCTTAACAAATTAGAGTTGTGCGGCATGAATGAAGTGTCAGTTTTTCGTGGGAGGTGGAACGCAAAAGCGTCCGGACATTTAAACACTTATAGCAGACGATAGGAATCGATGAGAAAATTTATCAGACACCAACAACGTCGATTAATTTTAATGTCATGCAGTGAATTGTCTCGATTCGATAATAAATCAGAAATTAGCCGAGGAAGAGTTGAACCTAGGGCAAAAGTAGGAGGACATTTGAGGGCAGGATTGTGAAAGATTTTTCTCTCCGGAGGAGAAAAGACTGGAAACGTGGGCAGTCATTCTTTGATTCCGAAATTCCGCGATGCATCAGAGTTGAATTCCATTCCGTACACTATGTAAAACTCTTCCAGATTCGAAGATTGTCCATCATTAATTGCCAGGCAAGTTATCGCCATAGGCGAAGTCCACCCTTGTTAAATACCGGCATTCACACATCTTTATTTGCTTCAAACTGAACAGGATAAAAATGTACGGCCTGAGATTCCTCACTCATCTGAAGAGGAAAAAGTTCGGTTAGAAACCTCTACTAACACTAAAAAGCTACTTTTGACTTAATGGAAAAACATTGACCTATTTAATATAATTTTGTGACAGTTCATAAAGGAACAAAAACTTTCTCTTAGAATCGGAATTACCATAAAACAATAAAATAAATATTAATAATTAAAACTTAAGTAAATACAGAAATTAAATATTACAGTATTCTACATGCGTACAATAAACGTATATTTAATTTTTTTAATTTATTCATTAAAATGTCTTTTTATATTGTTGATGTTCTTAGATCTAAAATCCAGAAGATATGTTTTTTTTTATTAAGATGTGCAGGGAAACTTTAAATCTTTTTTTTAAGTTCAGTCTAAAGGCATAACAGAAAATTGTTTTTGCCTTAATAAATATACTAAAAGAAGCACATTAGGAACTAAAAGTACATCTGTCTTATTAAATATGTTGCTTTTTCTTTTTACTTTTAAAAAAAAAAAATTTTTAACGAAAATATATGGATATTTAGCAGTCATAAAATAATATTTATATTGAATCTGATAATTCATTTAGAATAAACGGAATTTCAATATCAGAATTAACAGCTGATTTCTAACTATATAATTGAGTTTTTGTTCTATTCATGTTACAATCAAGTATGGTTAATGTGGACATATTTTCATTGCATAAAAAGTGGGTAAAAATTTTTTATAATAATAGATCCATAGATAGAAATCTAAAATTACGAAGGAAAAATAAAATTACTTGGCCTCAATTCTAAATTTGGAAAGGTTTTCCCCAGACTATAAAACCATCCAGCAACTTCAATTGAGCTTTTAACAGCAATTTTAAGATCAAACAAAAAAATTGTTTAGAAACTATTCTCATGCAACAAAACACATTTTATTCGTATTACGCTTCATAATGTATGCTTTAAAGTTAAGGACTAAATAATTCAGTATCAAAATGAATAAATGATAAAGCTATGTTTAGGATATATAAATAAATTTAAAATTTTATATGTTAATTTTATATGAACACTTGTCATTTAGGAGATAAAAATTATTAACTTGTCTTTGATAATGATAATTTGCTTGAATATTATTTTAAAGATATTTGCTTCATTAAAAAGATATTAAACGGTATACTCTTTGGTTAGGAAGATACATTGCAATCTGAATTTGTGATAATTTCTTTTCATTATTTGCTGACATTGATGTCATTAACGAAATATCCAATTATAAAAGGTAAAAATTATATATATATAAAATGTGCTGTTATAAATTTTAAATTTATTTGTTTTATGGTTTATTACTTTTCATAATTATTTCTTTTAATTACTATGAATATTTCAATTTTTTAAAAATTATTTATATGATTATTAATTTATTTATATAAATATAGAATTTTTCACTGTTGCAGAGTTATGCAACTTACAGAAATGTCTTAATAACCTAAACCCACTATATTTTACGACGATCTCTTCAATGAATGTAAAATCCGAACAGGATTAAAGGATTTTAAAATTAATTTTTTTTTTGAATTTCGAATGATAACCATAAATGAAAATTTAAAATTAAATATGCGCAATTAATCAAGAATTAATCCTCAGTGGAAAACTACATCTTGGTTGTCGGCAGAAAAATCGTAAAAAAGAAATATATACACAATAAAAATTCGAGTGACCAGCGATCATTGGGAAGGTTTTATTTTTTGCTTCGATAATAATAATAATTATTCCTCTTTAGGATAATCTACGTGAAAAGAGATCTCTAGAACTGTGGAACACATTTTTGAAGAATGAAATACTGAAAAAAGAGAAGTCTTCATAAACCAAATGCGATGATAGCAATATCAACGGTAACCAATCGCCAGAAATCAGATTATTTAACATTAATAAAACAAGGACAACTGCTTTTTGGGAAGCATCATAAGTTGGATCTACATAACGCCCCTGCGGAAAACTGGTTTCGACCATGACCATCTGAGATTCAAATATCTGCAGGAAGATATGAAAGCGGCTTCTTTGATGATACATGATGTATAAAAAATAACTGAGGATACCCACAAGAGAAACTACTAAGAGAATCTGAGATTAAACAGAGGATGAACTTTCATACAAGAAGCTAACGTCTTCTGAAGCAATCAAAATTGACAAATACTTCTAAATAATATTCAACTTTTCTTTTTATTCAAAAGATTTTTTGATAAGATCTAAACTTTCTAGAAAAGTATATATGGAATCGAGATTGAGAATGACAGATAAATTTGAATGTCACAAAATGAAAATCATTAAGGCTATCAATGATATCGGCATGTATTTACAGAGTGGTGAGATTGCCAATATCATCTGGAACGAGCTTAAAATTCATAACCGAGACTGAGATAAAAGGCACATATAAATTTATTTAAAATCACCCTACACAGTGACTATATAAAAGGGTTTGTGGCAAAGAGCAACGGCAGAATCAGAAAAGAAACATGTATGTATGAAGGATCTGCTTTCCGAAAGCGTCAGGGGATTGAATTCTAACATATTAGATTATAGAACTGAAAAAAAAATTTAAGAATGAAGCTTGTGTTTGCTCGTGAATAAACTCTGCTGGAATTGTATGAATTTTCGATAGTTTGAAATCAGTATAAATGCTTATTCCATGTAAGTTCCTCGGGGCAGCCGCAGTTTTTCAACCATGGTGAGTTCATTTTTCAGCAAACCTACTTATCAACCCACGGGAACAAGACAATTTTCTTTTCCTTCGATTGGCAGACTGATCTTTGGCACAAAATAAAGACCGAGAAGTGAGAGGGACGGATCTTGCTCCCATGGCTAAAGTTTCCAGTTAGCATGTTCACAACAATTAATATGTGAAAATATTTTCAGAAAGGGGTTTGGCAAACTCATAGCGACTTCCTTCGGCTACGTCAATTCCAGCAGAGCTATCCTAAATCAAACCGAGGCTGTTGAAGATTTGTCGCAAACGCACTCTTTTATCTCAAATAGGGAAAATCTTTCCTTGGATCTGGTCAATATTTGAAAGTATTAAACAAATACAACCGAAACTAAAAATATCGGTCGAGGCAAGTCGCAAACAAGTTGATTTTTAAAGCACAGCATTTATTAATTGATGATATCATACAAAAGTGACACGGAATATGTATCTTAAAGCTAGACTAGTCATTGTCATGACCGGGGATCCAGTAAAGCTCTGCCAGAAATGAGCTTTGGATTTGTTATCGGTGCATAACCTTCGTTATACATGGCCTGATTTTGCTAATGTTAATTATCAAACGAATCAGATCGAACTTCACAAGGAAATCGTGCCGGTATAAATTGCAAAAAACAAAAATACAAAAAAAAATTTTAAATTTAATTCTTTTATATTGTCGTGATAAACAATTGAAATAATGCTCTAACGATAATTATAAGCGGTCCTCATTTAATGAGAGTGCAGCATGAACATTTCACGAGCTTTACAGC
Organism: Ricinus marginatus; assembly: GCA_028565995.1. NCBI lineage: Eukaryota > Metazoa > Arthropoda > Insecta > Psocodea > Ricinidae > Ricinus > Ricinus marginatus. The sequence continues at coordinate 20,074 of JAOWBB010009908.1, forward strand.
GGCCGAAATTGCTGAGAAAAGTAAATATAATAAAGATAAATTTTTGATCTGACTCATGATGGTCTGAAATCAAATCATATAAAATTTCAATATTCAAATAGATTAAAACAAAGAATTTCTCTCTCTTTGCACATCTTAATTCAACATTAAGGTCGCAAGCTTCTCAAAGTTTCATTAATGTAATGTATATATTAAACAGTCTCAACTTGGTTAGTGAAGAGTTAATTTATTAATTATAGTAATGAAGCAAAAAATGCTGTAAAAATCAGAACTTTTATTACTTTATTAAAGGGACTTTATATGAATATATGTTGGTTAGTTATTATAGTTTTTGATTGTGAAATATAAATCTAAATTTAAACATTAACAGAGTTAAAATGCTCTTCTTCCATTCAAACTCTTAATAATCACATTTTAAAATTGCTTTTAATTATAGTTTAGAGACTATACTCCAAATTAACTTGCAAATAACAATAATTAACCGCAATTTAGGCAACCTTTACGCCTAAATTTAATTTAAAACTTATGAGCATTTTTTTTAAAAAAAAACAATGACTTAAATTTTACATATTAAAATCTCTTCCCTTGTCACCTAAATTAATTCCTGATCATGGCGTAATTACCTACAAATGAATTGCTAATTATACATCGATTCTCCTTATTAAGTAAATGAATGTGGTCCATCAAGATATAGGCGAAGCATAATCGTTTGAAGGCTTTAGGTATAATAAATAGATTTTAATTCGTAAGACTTTTTTTTCTATTTAAAAATCTGCCTCCGCTCGTTCCGTTTACTCCACAAAACGCTGATTTTTCCATTGAAGTCAATGGCACAACTAACTATTATTCTGTCATAAAAATAAAGCCATTGTCAATGAAATTAAATGGCCATTTTGATGGTCAAAGTCGGTTTTTGTTCTCATCTAAGATTCTCTATTAATGGGTTATTAGATGAAAATAAAACGGTGCACCCACGCAGTGTTCCCACTCAAACGTTCAGTTCTGCTTTGGCACCTATGCATCCGAAACGGTAGAGGTAAAAGTAGAGAGACGGTGATCCTTTGCGGGCAATATTTGGCGCTTGTTGCATCTACGACTCCTCTTAAATCCTCCGAAGTCCGATTTTTTGCTGTTGCATGCTGCGATGCCCTTTTTTCCTTATGTTTCCTGCTGATCTTCGAATACGTCTTCCTTACCGAAAAATAATTTTTCAGTGATTGCTTTTTAAAGAGAAGTTGAAATATTTCTATTAAAAAGTTCGGGGGACAGTTTTTACTGTAAAATAGCATGACATGGTACGTTTCAATAAAACAAACTACTGGATATGAAATTTATTATTTAATGTCGGCTTTCGTATCGACTAAATGACTTGAAAGTACATTTGACCTTAGATTTACAGCTGAGGATTTATTAATGAGGGTATTCCATTCAATCCGCAAATCCAATCATCGTACAACAAGGATTCTTGTTTCCGATGTTCTTGTATGAAGCCTACTAATTTTTCAGAATTATTGATGTAAAAGATTAAGATTTAATACGGGGTTAAATGAACGTAAATGTTTTGGATTTATTCATCAGCTTTTTCTAAATTCTTTATGGTGCTTTGCAGCATGAAAATGAAGGACTGTAAACTATCATTAAATAATAGTCTAATAAATCTAAAAATCACTTTCTGCTGTGGAAACCTTATAAAACTTGACTTTTGATTCTGTTAAATTAGACATCCATGTTGAAGTTTAAATGAATTTGACCAGACATATTCTAGTTTGACACCAGAAAGATAGCTGGGCACTTTTGTTGAGCCTTAATTTCAGTGCCATAATTCCCTGTGATACCCAGACAATTAACTAAGTCTGCAAAATAATTAAATAAAAAAAGCACAATTCTGGTTGCGTATGATTGTAAAATACTGCTTCAGATAAAACCGAGGTTAAATCCGTGGATTAATTCAAAACTGTTCGATTTTGCTATTTATAAGATTTCCCATCCAGAAAAAAAGATTTTTATAAGGGAAAAAGAATTTTTTGACAAGTTGCAAGGGTTTAGAAAATATCAGGACACCCAGATCTGTCTCTTGTTACTTGGCTAATAGTGTCAAGGTTGAAAATAATAGTTTCGACAGTTGTTTTGATATCCAAATACGATTTATCCGAAGTTGCATACCTTGTTGTAACACAAAAAAGCTAAAATCTGTATCCATTTTCAATTGTTGCACGTGGTCTGCTCTCTTCTGCGAAGAACATTTTATTCTGATCATTCCTTCAGTGATTGTGGATTCGGAAAAAATGTGTGGAGGATTAGCGGGGGATGCCTTTCATTCTGTCAAAAGTTTTTTGCGATTAACTTGTGAAGACCAGAAAATTTATGGAAATTTCGGCCTACGCGAAATATTAAAATCCACATTCCGAATTATTAATGCGGCAGATTAAAAGATGAAAACACTCATTAATACATAAAACACATGAACGAATCATGTCCGATGTAATAACAATTTCATTATTTACTCATAGAATCGAGGGAGTTATGATGAGCTTCAAACCTGGTCAGTAAAAATGCAAAATCTAAAGGAGTCGGCAAAATGATAATTATCAAATATTATATTCGTCTGTTTGCATTTGATTTTAATCTCTTAAAATTAACTTCCTTTGCCCGTCTTCAAATCATAAATAGTCAGAAATTTTAATAGACAAAGCTGTATTAAAATAGGATCTGAAAACTACTTTCATGGGTTCATTTCCTTTTATAGAATAATTTGTATTTCACTTTGAGGCATATTTTAAGAAAAGAATCAAGGATGGGGTCAGTGCCAGGTGGAGTGATCGAATGAAATATAAAGTAACATTTTAAAAACCTGATACCATGGATTAATATATTCAAACTGAGAAAATGTCGCATGTATATGAAAATAAAACGCTTCTAATTAACTGCAAGAGAAGTGCATGATTTCATGAGCCGCAGCGAAGTAAAAGCTAATGTTAGAAAGGGAAAAAATGGGTGTAAATGCTTTAGACGTAATTCTCGCCTTTGTTATGCAAAATCGCAGTAAAAATCAAAGGCAGTTTATCATTCTTTAAAATACCGATTCAGACCTATTTCTCGGATGGTTCTTTCGTTATTTTTTAATGGAATGCAGTTAAGATGAGAAAACACAAAATTTAAATATCTTTTCCTTTGATTCTATCGGTCAAAGCCCAAAATGGGACCTTCCTCTTATTCTGAGACCGCGAAAATAATGAAACCTGATCATGGTGAATATGATTGTATAATATTAAAGAAAATAAACATTATTTTGTCGATGAAATATAAGTATTTCTCTGTTCGCCACTCCTAGAATAAAGCATATTCGTATGAATCGTTTTGTTGGTAACCGCGTAAACGACCAAATGATGTCGGTATTCAGAATCGTTTGCTACGTCCTATTATTGCAGTGGGTCTCGATGATAAAGCACAATCATAAATAATATTTTCCTAAAATGTGTTTTACTGCAAGTTTTGCAAAACACATTCATCTAATGCTATTTTTCGGTTGTCTTACTGCTCCATGCAGAGAAATCGAACCTGGACCATTAATCTTTTTCCTGCACTCGTGCGAAGGCTGTTCCACACCGATACGATTGTAAATTTCTGTAAATTAAAACTTTTTACTATTTAGGTGTAGGCAAAAAAAATTTTACATTTGAAAACGAAATTTTCTAAATTGTTGTAAAATGAATTTATCCGAATTAACGACTCTAAATTCAATTTTCTGGTTCTTCATGTAGAGGATTTAAGAGTCAAATTTTTCTTTCTACTGAGTTGTAATGACCAACTTTGGGACAGTAGCAATGCATTGAGGAATTTTGCCGTTTTTTCCAGGCAAACTTATTTTGATTTTGAATTATTTAGTATGATTTTAAGATTCCTTATAAGAAATGTAAACTACTAATTTTTTTTATTTTGTTTGAAAGATTAGTCATTCAACCAAGTATATCACACATAGACAGATAGCAACCAAAGATTCTGCCACGAAATCAGTGCTGCGAATATTGTAGACAAAAGTCAAATAATTCTGCTTTTTTTAGAAATGATGTCTCAAAATAAGGACGGGCATCCATAGAATGTGAAAACCGTATCATTCATTTTGTTTTATTCGGTGTTGTGGTTTAACGGGAGAAACCAAATTTACAGAGAATCTCATTGCTGAAAAAACTTTTTTAAAATTATTAATTTGAGATTTTCAGTGGTACTTATGATAGAGCTGAAAAAAGAAAAAAGTTCATTGTTCTGACGTTGAATAAATCCCTGATTCAGCAACAACTCAAATATGCAAGGTCTTATAATGTATTGCGTAGAAGGCTTATAAAAAAAAGAAAAATTTCCGGCTGAATTGAAACTTGAGATCCAACTGAATTTTGATATATATATATATATATAAGTTTTAAGCAAATATATCAAGTCAGCATTAACTTCATAGTTGTCAGTCTTAGTTTATTTTAATGTCTGAATTATTGGTGACGTTTGGTTTGGATGAAATGAATCATTTATCGTTCAGTCCAGCGAATTTACTTTAATTCAAATTCTAAAAATGTTAATAAACCTTCATTACTTGAAATAGATAATTTTTTTTTATAATTGGTGAGAGCAAAAGAAGCTTATATTAATCTATTTCTTAGGCAACGATTTTTGTTTGAACTTTTTTCAAGAAGTTTTTAACGAAAATGCGTTTTGATGTACATGCGACTTCATATCCGATACACTAAATTTTGTAGTCTTTAGTCTACATGAACAGTTATATTACCATATTTTTTCCTCATCTACATGAAACATAACATGAAAAATTAGTAAAAGCCTTAAAAATTTAGACCAAGTTATATCTTAGGTAGAAATATTAAATGCTAAATTAATATTGTAGTAAATATTATAAATCTAAATGCATTGTTTATAAGATACTATAGGAAAATGATGTATCTGAAGATTTACGACCACGTGTTTTTGTGGTTAGGTTAAACAATGAGTTATTGAAAAAAATAAAGGCTTCCGATCATTCTTTCAGACTTAGGTTTCCTTTAAAGACGTTTAATAAGGTTAGCCACAGGCATTTTCTTCGTGAACCCATCGAAGCTGATGCCACTTTTGACGATATAAGTTCGGTGAGTTCTCAATTCGTGACCCGTACATAAGTCGAGATTTCAACGATGTGACAGATATTTATGAATATAGTGACAGCAGTTCTGTAAACTGCCCATCACAGTTAGCAAATATTCATTTTTCATTCTTTCCACTTGTCTGAACATTCTAAAGCCAGGCTCGAATGAATTGAATAATCTGATTTTTCTTTTTTACCTAAAATTTCTCAGGCACAGAAACCGTTTAAAAGTGGATTTATGCAAAAATAGAGATTCATTAACAGCCGTTTATTAAGTTACATGAGTTGCTGCAATGTAAATCAACTCTTCGAGCTTTGGACGACTATTCACCAATGATTGACCGAAACACAGAATTATTTATTAAGTTTTTAAACAAAAATAAATATACGTCGGAATCGGTAGCTAAAAAATACTCTTTGTACAGGGAACTCTAAGAATGAAATATTTTATGATTTAAATTTCGATTTTGAGGAATGAGATGGCGAGTTGGGTCACTAAAACAGATTCATAGTGAAATAAAAACTGGATAATTAGATTCGAGCTAATCCTTATAAAAATGTACATACATTATACGACTAAGTGTTTTAACAAAAATTTTTATTTCAATTTTTTTTGATACTTTTTCAGCCTGTCATTTTATTTGGTTTTCAATGTCCAATTTAATATTTCGCTTTATCGAATGTATTTATATGCATGGAACCGGAATGATAAGTCAAAAAAAGTATCCAAAATAGTTGTAGGCTGAATAAATAACTTGCTAGAACTAACATCGAAAATATTTAAATTTAACTAAAATTGCATAATTATATGATTTTCGAAAAATTAAGGGGTGACACACCTGTATAAAAGCCTGCGGGTTTCAAATTCCCATCTTACGCCTTATAAATAAAGGCTCTACTACTTCCTCAAATGTTTTTCATAATAACTATTTTTACCTTAGGAATTTCCATCTTTGCTGATATTAATTTAGTTATGTTATGCTAAAAGGGTTTGGGGTACGTGGGATTTAGATCTGATTTCATCGTAAAAATGTCTTATTGCAAATTAGACGATGCATCGAAAATGGAGCTTGATATGTGAAAATATTTGAAGAGATGAATTTTGATATTGAAAATCTCATTTCCAAGTGAATGAGTATCAGAAATTTACGCCTACGATTTTTCATAATAATTTCATTCATGTTCCAATTCACATAATTTTCCACCAATTCTCTATATGCAAGAAAAAGATTTTTTTTTTAGTTGATTTCAAATGTTCATTACCGGACTTCTTCGTTACAAAAACCGGTTATCTTCGGCGCTGTCTTTAAGATTTAGTGTCTAATTCATGTATTAAATATTTGTTAAAATATCTAAAACTTGAGCGGGGGTCTGTAATTTCTAGCCTTTCCTGTCAAAACTCCGAGTCTTAAGAAGAAATCAAGGTAGAAGTAGCATTCCAAAAATTTATTTTATAAATCCATTTGAGGAAACTAAAAAAGGTTTAACATTAACTTAAAATTTTTTAGATTATATAAATAAGTTAAATATTTTATATTAAACATAATATTTCGGGCAGAAATTTTACGTTATCTTTGAATAATTAATTCAAACATGTTGTGTAGCTTAAAGAACTGTTGTATAAAGATCGGTTTCTAATTCAGACGAGAAGAAATTGATGATCTATACAATTATAGTAATTTTAATCAGTATCATCAACTAAATGATTGCTATGGGAGCACTTATCGACTCACGGCTCCATACAAGTTTTGACAGGCATCTGACCCTATTTAGCAGCGTCATTCTATTATTTGACCGCCTGATTTTCCACAGGGAGATTTGCCTGTTTGATTAGTTTTTGGAAGATGAAGTTCAATTCATAACTTAACAAATAGCAGCAGCTACACAACTTTATCAAATTTTTTGTCTCTCCCTGCTAAATATCCAGTCCAATTTTTAGGGGCATTTTCTGCAAAAAGATCAACCCGAAAAGTTTAGGTTTTCATTGAAACTATAACCAGTGTAAAGACACATTAAACTGTCGAACTGAGTCTATAAATTGCTGATCCTACTTGCATAAAAATGGCATTAGCGTCTATTTCGCAAATTTCGCTTTTAAAAATTATTAAGCGGGATTATTACATAAATATTTAGAGTGGAATTGCGTTGAATGCTAAGCTCCATTCTAAATATTTTTCTACATAACCTCTGAAAAGGCTGAAAACAATTTGATGAATTTTTTACTCTTGCAATGAGAAAACCTTGAATTTCGATAATGCACAATTCTATTAATAAGTTTCCGAATATAAGTTTTTGCATGTTTGTTGCTAACCCATGCCTTTATAGTCTCTCTTGAATTTTCTGCTGAAACGCTAATTCACGATATGGTGTCAACACAGTTTTCGGATGCTGCTGTCAGTCATCTATTTTATGACTCACCTTTTAAGTCAAAACCCTTGACGGGAATTCAAGAAAAAAAAGACGAATAATTCTATACTTGAATGCGAGCACTAAAAATATATATATATATAACAATAAAATAATCAACAATTTAATCACGGACGCAACGAAAACGAGAGTGAATATTGCATTAGAGAAAGAGTTGAATACGCGAATGGTGCAAGGAGCAAAGTGAATCACCTTGGTCCAAACTCTCGGCTGTAGGGTCCAATCTGTGTGACCTCACTTCGGTTAAATGCAAACATCAAATGCTTAAAAATCCTTCGGGTCAGTTAAAAAAATCATAATACTGCACATGATGTATTTAGTGGGCTTCATGGTCTCTATTTCGACATCCCTGATAACTACCCCAATATAAATTGATGTTCATTATACAGGGTTAAGCAAAGCATGGTAATTCGGCGTATTAATGAAGCAGTTTATATTATGATGGTTCTGTAGCCAATAAAATTTAAAATAGATTCAAACGATCGAATGGATGAGTTTGCATAAAAATATATTAAATAGCATTTTTACTATACTAAATATCCTTTACGGCAATTTCTATTATGAATCAAGATTTTTCTCATGAACCTGCAACGCCAAATAGGTAAATGATAGGAAGACAAATCGATCCACTCGGAAAATGTTAAGTAAAAGAATGGTAAAAGTTGAAGATCGCATTCTCCACTAACTCCTACATATGACTGAGATTATATTATAAATTTAAATAATAATAAGTTAAGAACATATTTATATTTCATGTCTTCAGCGTAGGAAGACTCAGAACATGTCCATTGATTCGTTTCAGAGATTAACTTCTTTTAAAATACCGTGATTCATTAATGTCCGCATTATCATAAATATATTTGTTTACAAAAATAAAAAATATTCTATTATTTACAACAGTACTAATTCAGCTTCAAAATCACTCTCATCAATATACATTTTTCAATATTGCACTTATAATTACATTGCAATATGACTTTTAAGTACAGTTTCAAAGTTAAATTTGTCACATAAGTAATTTATCGTCAGTGAATAATTATTAAAGTTTGCTTTAATATCTTGGCTCCTGTTTATAGATTTTAATCTTTTTGTTTTATATTAGCTTCCTACATAAAAGAACATAAGTATCCGATACATAACATGTATCATGTCTTTAAATAACGATAGATTATTTAAAGCTGATAATTATCGGGTATAATCTAAACGTGCAATATAGAAAAAGAGATTGATTTTGCCTAAAGGGGACGTTTTTTGAATCTCGAAAGAAAATTAAAATTGTGGCAAACGTAAAAAAAAATTTAGGTGGAATTCCATATCCTACAGGAACCTTAAAGAAGTCTTTCAAAAAGAACATTGATTTTGATAAGTAAATTTCAAAAGATATACGATATCGAAAGTCATAGTCACTTTTGAGTCAGATTAAAGTTCTGTTTACATTTATACCTGGTGCGCGTCTTTGGAATGCGCGATTTTCTCCTGTATTACGTGACATTCACTAGAGGAAGTGGCATCGGAAATATTTCCTCGCTAAAAATATGCTCAAGTTATTCAACAAGGAAAAACTGATGTACATAATGTATCATTCTTTTCGTTTCTTCTCGTATCAATTAAAAAAAGTAGTTATTTATACATTGACATCAATAATTGGTTCTTTGTCTGATATTTTTTATAACTACCCCGAACAAAGTGTAAATAAGTAAATTTGTTAATTCTTAGATCGGGTTCATCCCTCTCAAATATATTTCGATATTCAGTTAAAAACGATATTATTTCATTTTTGCGGACTTAATTTTTTTCCCACTCTCTGCTGGAGGCACGTTTCAATTCATATCCATTTATCTTTCTGCATAACAGAAAACCAGTCGAATACTTTTTACTGGTGAAAGAGAAAATGTTGATCAATTGTACCTCGGTAGTCTCCCGTATGGTGACGGTCCACACAAAGCACTACACTGAGCTTCCTCTTGCGGATAAATAATTTTTCTAATAATTCATTTCCATTGCCGAAAGCAAGGAGCCGGACTTCTTCGACGAATGCTAAGCAGTTTGCGAGCCACAGTGTACCATATTACAGCCTTGATGGAGTGACCTTTTTCGGTTAAATTCAGGCCCGAAAGACTTTCTCGATTTTAGAAGAAATGGTTGCCCTACATAAGAGTTCTTGGCTTGGCCAAAAAAGGAAGTGAATAGCCTAGACCTCTCAGGTTCGGATCCGTTCCTGCGTCCATCAGGTAGTGTCTTTTGGGTTTTTCTTTCTGCCAAGTACAAAAAAAAACAGACAAATATATTTTTTGATTATTTGACTCTCAGTGCTGCTATTTCGTTTTCTATGCTGAATACATTTATTCGCATGCGTGAGTTTAATAATATTCTAAATAAATAAAAAAAAAAGAAAGATAGCTCAAGCAATTATTCAACGTATTTTGAATGTCATCCCGGATTCTATGCAACAATTTAAGACGGTTTTCATGAAATTACTGATTTCCGTATTCATTCCCACAAGTTTTGATTTCTTCCGCGTTACCCAGACTGAGAAATGAGTTAACCCTGTGATAAATTCTCATAAACCGTGCTAATTTTTTTCAGAAAATGCAAAGTTCCTCTTTTTTCCCCGGGTTGTGTTTAACACATGCAACTGATCCCCAAAAGTTCGCATATTCGTGAAACCGAATATTAACAAAGCAAACCAGAAATATGATTCTGATTCTTTATTAGATGACCCGAGTTACATCATTCGTAAGTGAAAGCTTCCGATCTGTCTTGATTCTGTTTAATATCCACATATATAGTATTCTGAATGAGAGTTAAATCTTCGGGTACTAAATTTTACGAATACTGAGTTAAAATTCTCCATAATTCATAACTCAACATTGAAAATTTGAAGTCGGAAACTTAGACCCCCGAAACATGTGTTGCAAATGACCTCTGCACAATTCCAGCACGATACATTAAACCCTTTTTAAAGATATGAGAACTGCAATGTCATTTCTCATATTGGGTAATGTTTTGGGTAATAACTAAATCATGAAAAGAGATTTCGGATGTGGAAGATTTTAGAGAATGATTATAATCATCGATTCCATTTGATTTTTGTTTTACCATTTTGAATCTTTTGAAGAACCTTTTTTTTTTTCTGAATTGAACCTTCATATCATGCCATTTATCTAATTTCACTACCGTACTATGAGCGTTCATTGTTAACTGGAAATCCATCTGTACTTTTATAACAAGTACGGCATGTCAACAATACAAAATTGTTCTAAATTGGCAAATTTAGATAACCGATAAGTTTCTTAGATGCAATACCTGAATATGCGCCCGTCTTACATGGGTATGATTTTAAGACATCATCTAGTTTTTTTAGCTCTTTTAAATACTTTTAGCTAAATCCTAAATACTTTTTCCCATAAATCAAATACGTAAATTTAAATTAAAGGTCGGTAATGAAAAAAGTATTTTTTTTTTTTTTTTTTACGAGTCTCATTTTCCATTTTGGAGATTATTAGTAAGGCAAACTTTTTTTGTACGAAGTTGAAAGTGGCTCGCAAAAGAAAAAGAAAATCTTGTAAATATCTAGACGTACAATGCTTCTTAGGTAATGGTTTCCCTTTCATGGCAAGCTAACTCGTTGCCTCCAAATATGGCACTTGCGCACAGCTGTAAATGTTATTTCTACATAAGATATTTTTCCCTTGATACAGTGGATGATTCACTCTGACACAAATTCACCTGACACATTGCGAGGAATCAGTACACATTTAAACAGTACGAAACTCGTTTTGCCTTGAGGAAGAGGAAGATGAATCTGTACCATGAGGCTAGTGCCAGCGGATATAAATCAAAACCAGGAAAATTCATCAGCCGTAAGATATCAAGAATTTAATTTAGTAATTTTTTAAGTATTGTATTCAAATGACGATCATTAATAAGTTAAAATATATTTCGAAATATAATTGCAATATCTAATCCTGAAAGATTTGACCCGACCGAATCCCCGTCACTTACATTAGAGCATATTAATGGGAAATGCTTCGAATGTTTGTCTATGAATTCCAGTATTTAAAATTGCTTTTAATTAATATTTTAATTTTGCAGAGTATTTTTTTTCTGTAATCAACAATTTGTTAAAATTCCAAATTTATGTAAATGAACATTGTCTTCGATCTTGAAAGGTCAGCATTACCAGAATTTGACAATTTTCACAGTGTACCTTGTAATAAAGAGTTTGTCTCGGTAATTGATTTGTTATACATTCAATAATTATAGGTTAAAGTTTCTTTACGGCTTTGCACGGTTTCGACTACTACGTTGGATGTCGTTTTTTGCCTCCAATTATTTTAACATTCTCTGTCGAAATAACGCCGCGATATCCGTTGCATCCACATTTCCATTTCGATTTTCATTCTTCAGTTTGCGACTCTTTTGTAATCATCCTTCCAGAGCCCGGATTTTGACAATCAGAGAAGTTTTTCAATCGGTTTTTTGAAACCACACAATCAACACGACGTCGATTTTGTTGAACGGGTCTCCAAAAGTGTAAATTCAAATATTCCCTGCCTTCCGTGGCAGTTTTACAATTCCGACATAATTTTCAAGGCTGATAGTTTCGTGGACCCAAACGGGATATCTCGCATGTGCCGAACATTGCAAGGCTTGAAAGTTTACGTTACCACCTTCACCGTCAGAAAAGAATAAAATAAGTTCAAGAATGATACATGCACAACTATTCCAGGCTCAAAGCTTCTGCGATTCCGAATAAAGAAAATTGCTAACGACATGACCCTCTTGCAAGAGTTCCAAGTCACTACAAATGCAGATGGATGTTCATGAAGGCCGATAGATCCAGAAATGGTTTGTTGCTTACATGCGTAGAACAAAAAATTGTTTTTAATAATTTGTACAATAACCAAATATTTCAGCGACGGATGCAACATGTTAAATCTCACGCCATTAGTATTATATCATAAAAATTATAACATATTAATATCATCCGCATCCAGAACTTTTTCAATACCTCTGGGGGATTTACTCCATTAATAAAATATTAGTTTAAGAAGAAAATAATAGAAAACCAATTTCTAAAAAAAAACTACGGGTTTTATTGAATGACCAAAACTCCCAATAAATATTAAAATGTGCACAGTTTATTTTTTTTATATAATTAACGAATTTTAAAACACATCAACATTTCCTTTTCTCCTGCCGAGATCGCCAAAACCGGACAGCTCCTGTCAGGGCACTTCTAGTTATACCAGCCTTACTTTTGATTTCATTAAGCAGGTTATATTATTATACATTACGATAGATTAACTTTTTAAAAAGGAAAAGCTTTTTAAATTTTTTAATTTTACTTTGTAAACATGTAGATTCGGCACTAAATTTCTTTGCAATATCTTATCTTTAGGGAGGGTAAAAAAAATGCGAAAAATCCTTGTTTTGTTTAAGAAAAAAAAATTGAGTGAATGCACTGAAAAAAATCATTCAAAACTCGAAATTAGGATCCGTTCTCCGCTTTTTTGCCGGGCGCCTGCAACTATTATGAAAAGTCCCTCTATGCCGCTAATTTCAATGTGTTGCAAGACATCTTAAAAAACATCTGCGCCATGGCTCTTTTGGCGGCCTCTCTAAACCGTTTTAAATTTTCAGATTAAACAATTTTCGGTATTTTGGGATCGAATTAAATAAAAAGTGTAAATTAATGTGAAGAATTAATTAATTTGTAGATGAATCTTACCAGATCTTACCAATTAATTTATTAATGTTTTTTATAATAATGAATTTTCGCATGTTGCTTTTAAATTTTCAAAATTGATGCTGATTTTAATTTGTCGAACAGTTGTCATAAAGCGAATTTGCTGTTAACATATAAATAACATTAACATCTTTATTTCAATGATTTGTTTCATTCTTAACAGAACACGCGCTTGGTAATTTTGTGATTGGAACTGTAATGTATGTTTTTGTGATTATTCCGCTCTCCCGGTCATCAAAATGATACATAAATAATTAAATAATCGATTGATATTTGATTAATTGTAAAACTGAGAAAAAAAACCGAATTAAAATGCCTATTCCTTGTTCTGTTCGATGTGGAAGGAACGCCATATTGAAGGTATATTTTTCATTTAAGGAGCTTAGGTTATTTTGACCTTTTGCCTAAGACTTTAATATTTACAATAATTTATTATTTTTTGGTTTCAGAGACCTAAAACCGGTAGTGCATTGTGTAAAATATGCTTCTTTAGCGCATTTGAAGCAGAAATTCATGAAACAATAGTTCAATCAAAATTATTTAATAGAGGGGATTATGTTGCAATAGCAGCTTCAGGAGGAAAAGATTCAACTGTTTTAGCTTATGTTCTTAAATTATTAAATGAGAAGCATGATTATGGCATAAAGTTGATTTTACTCTCCATTGATGAAGGAATAACTGGTAATATTTGGATTTTTCTTTCTAATTTAAAAGCATTTTGTTAAGTTGTGCTAATTTTTATGAACATTAAATTTTTAGGTTACAGAGATGACAGTTTGACAATGGTACAGAAAAATAAAGAAGATTATGGAATGGAACTTAAAATTTTATCATATAAAGATTTGTATGGATGGAATATGGATGAAATAGTAAGAGAAATTGGTAGAAAAAATAATTGCACATTCTGTGGTGTCTTTAGGAGGCAAGCCTTAGACAGAGGAGCTCTGATGCTAGGAGTCGATATGATTGCAACTGGTCATAATGCAGATGATATAGCAGAGACTGTTCTAATGAATGTTCTAAGAGGTGATGTTGCTAGATTGAAGAGATGCACTGCTATAACAACAGTTTGTATTATATAAAATTCTTTTTATAATATATATACAATTTATTTATCCAGAGCATCCCCATTATTTTAAATATTTTATTAAATGCTTAAAACCTTGACCATAATACTTTAAATAATTCAAGCAAAAATCAGAATTGAGTATTTTTAGTAAATAATTAATTAAAATTTATTGTTAAATAATTTTTGCTTTTAGGGAAGTGAAGGTTCGATTCCCAGATGTAAACCTTTAAAATATGCATATGAGAAAGAAATAGTTATGTATGCTTATTTCAAGCATCTTCATTATTTTGCAACTGAATGCATTTACTCTCCAAATGCATATCGTGGACATGTTCGTGCTTTTCTGAAAGATTTAGAGAAAATCAGATCAACAACCATTATAGATATTATACATTCAGGTGAACGTTTATGTTTAAAAGAAAGTGTTAAACTACCAGATAAAGGAAATTGTTCAAGATGTGGTTTTGTATCAAGTCAACCACTTTGCAAGGTAAGTTATTTAGTTCTGATAACAACATATTCATGATATTTAGAATTTTTCAGTTTGGTTTACAAAATCCAAGTTTTTAATTTAAATGGAACAGATTTTCACAATAAAAGTTGTTCATTGCTTAACATTTTCTTTTTTTATTAACATATGACATAATCTTTCTTTTAGGCTTGCACACTCTTGGAGGGACTGAATAAAGGACTTCCAAAAGCCATAATTAATAAATCCAATAAAATAAAGAAATTGTTAACAGGCTCTTAAGTTATATTTTTAAAACATAGAACATGTAAATTAAAATGTTTTTTAACATTTATTAAAATCTCAAAAAGCATGTGCATTTTGTTATTGTTTACTTTTATATTTTGAATATTTAGTTAAAAGAAATTCTAATTAAATACATTTATTTTAACATTTACAAAAAATCAGAAGTTACGATAGATGATTTCAAAAAATTTAATCTTCAGCTTTTACTGCAGAATGTTGATAACATTTGCATTGAAGATGGAACATAAAATCAAGAATCAAAACTTTTTGTGTAATTTTATATTGAAATGACCTTATATTTTTTCAAAGATTTTTGAAAAAAACAAAAGTACCAAAGAAAATTTAAAACAAATCTTTTGTTTTCATATATAATTCTTATTGGTACAGACTGGGATGTTCAAAGTACCTAGAAATTCTTAAAATTTCACCTAAAAAAGTGCCAGATTTAATTTGCACTTTTCTTAGTAGATATCTCATTCACTTTTAGTTTTATTAATCTCTTTTTGCCTTTTAAGATTACTATTAATCTCTTCCCCTGGAAAGTACCTTAAATAACTCTTTTAAATCATTTAAATAAATTTTTTTTCATATTCTAACATTAATTTATTTATTAAATATCTCTAACTATATTTTGCATAATAAACTGTTGAAAAAAAATTGTTTTTATTTATTTTATGACAACGACCCAGATCGAGATTATGTAACTGCTACTTTTGATTTTTAATGTAATAGTTATATAAAATTAAGAAATTTTGCTTTTTTGTAGTTCAAAGCATAAATAGTTCATAAAATAAAAATTAAACTTTCATGTAGGATAAATTATTAAAACTTAGATAATATTTTGATTCGTTTAATAAAAGAATCTTTGTTTCTCATTTAGATTAAACCTTTTAAGTACGGTTCAAAGGTACGTGTATATTTTCTTTCGTCTTGTTAATTACTTCAAGTCATTCTTTTCTTACCACTGAAAAACATGAGTTTATATAGAAGGAATGACATTTCAAAATATAAAATCCGAACTACAGTAAGCAGAAACCTCTTTCCTAAAGAATAGGATAGTACAAAAATATTATCTACAGAAATTTCTTAGCAAGAAAACATATTTTTTTGTCATCCAATATACTTTTAGATTTTTTGCGAGGTTCATTAAATGTTAATATTTTTAATTAAGACAAAATGTTACAAAAGACTAAGCGATGTATGCCGGATTTTTGCTTTCTATCACGCTCTTACAAATTGGACAGAAATCGTTAATTTGATCGCTGCAGTCTTCGCAGAGGCTTACGTGACCACAAGGCAGAAGAATAACTTCCTTTGGATTTATCTAAAAAAGAATAAACTATTATTTTTTGCCTGAGGACATATGAGGAAACAAACAATTACAAACTCACCTGACATACAACACACAATTTATCAACCTCAAAATCCGTTACGTTACGAACATTTCTTCGACGCTCTCTGCAATAATAAAAATAAAGCATTTTTTGCAAAATTAAATTGAAATCTTAATAAACTCACTTAAATCACTTAAATTAGAAAAACATAAATTAAGACAGCTTGAAATTCCAATTAAATAAGCGACAAAAATAAAAAAATACATATATGCATGTCAGAGAAAAAATAAATAAATTTAAATTCAAAAAGAGAATAATTTAATTCACGGAAGTTGCCTCAAAGCTTAGATTATATATCTTGTTAGATGTTTTTTTTAAGTTGATAGAATATTTATCTATTCTTATGATATCTAAAACTGTAAATACAGTAAGGAAAAGTAATTTAAGAAGTAAATAATAATACTAACTAGTAAGTAGTTAGGTGCTTGAACAAAACAAAGATTATAATTTTTATATTTAAAAGGAGCTAATTAATATTAAGTTCTGGATAAGATATCTTAGACTCCAGATCATTTCACAATACTTCAATAATAATATTAATAATAATAATAGTAATAATAATAGTAATAATACTATTTTAGTTAAAATAATTTAATTAAATAATAGTTTAATATTAATCTAGTATTGTACACATGCTGTAGATAAAATCAACTGATATAAATCATATATATAATAAAATAATATATAATCTTATATATATATATAAATAAATCTTATATATATATATAATAAAAACATTTTTATCATCGTGAAAATAATTGTGAACCTGTAGTTTTTGTACCTCGAAATACAAAAAAGGAATCTGGACTTCAAAGCAAAACATGAGCATACATTTTGAAAATAAAAAAAATATCTTCTGCTCCCCTGGGCGAACCAAAATAAAACAATATAATACTTTTATAATGTGTCATGTGGATTAAACTAATTTCATTCTTGTTGGCTTGCGTATGGATCGGAGCAGGCGAACATCAAAAAAGATCAACGGTTTTGTCGGACGAATCTAAAAAAATTTTAGATCTCTTCGACTTTTCAAACTTCGATAAACAGGAAGCGCTCAATTACATAGAAAGGAACCGGTTCGATAACCTTATCAGGGGGAAGAGAAGCAAATGGAAACTGGGGAAGTTTTGCGAACCAAACATTCAATTTGAAGGTAAGGCACCGAATTGAAGCAGCCAAGAGTACTTGAATTGGAAATTAACTAATTTTTATTTTTTTAATTAAAAATAAATTGAAACTGCATGAACAATTTTTATTGATGTTATAAATTAGTTTGTAGCTTTTCTTACAATTAAATTTACTCTATCAGACGAAATAATTAATTCAATGCAAAACATTTATATATGTTAACATTGTTTAGGGTGTATAGAAATAATTGCATATGCAATAAGAACAAAATTTATTAACATCCTTACTTAAACATCATATATATATATATAAAGTCTCCCGGTGGATTTTTTCATATGTGAAAATAATTGAGTATATTTCAGGTTTCCATTTAAATTTTCAAAATATAAATGATAACACATATTTCTACAATATTTTAATCCATTTCAACATGGTTTAAATTTCTGGCTGCGTTAAAAAAAGTTAAAATCAAAATCAAAATTGTCGCAAATAAAAACAACCTCTGTGAAAGAAAAACTTTAGCAAGAGCTACAATGCGAATTAGTCAATGTTTGCATTTCTAAACTTGAAGGTAATTAAATCGTAAAATGACTTGCAATGAACCTGATCGAGTTTTCACTTCATAAAAAAAGCAACTTATCAAGAGCGGCTCAGTGGTCTAGGGGTATGATTCCTGCTTTGGGTGCAGGAGGTCCCGGGTTCAAATCCCGGCTGAGCCCAGATTTTTTTTTTTTTTATTCTGATTAATTCCTATTATGTTTGAAGTCACACAATCTGATCCATCAAAAGTTTAAACTTCGAACTTCATTACGCGAGTCTGAAATTCCCCGAAGTCTGCCTGAGAATTTAAACTTTTACCCTGCATGAACGTGTGAAAAACAACTTTCGCTTACGCGGCATCCTCATTCCTTTAGCTGCCGCAGATTCGCCGCACCCTTTGCGACGCAATACGATTCTCTTACGCACTGTTTCAAGCTAAAGAAATGGCGCATCTGTAACATACGTGTCATGTTACTTGCGAAATACCGGATAACCTTGCGGGGGGAAAAAAAAAAATCTGGGCTCAGCCGGGATTTGAACCCGGGACCTCCTGCACCCAAAGCAGGAATCATACCCCTAGACCACTGAGCCTTAATTGGAAAAAACTTGTTTGTCCAACAAAATCAACCGGTTCTGAAGTAAAGATTTTTACAATATTGCTGACATGTAGTAAATGCGTTAATGAAGTTTCCGAAACGGTTAAATCACTATATTTTTAACGTAGACAAAATTAAGAACTTCGTTCGTTGTTCTATTCTTTTTAAGCAATTACTTTTTTGTATAATAAGGAAAGTATGTTAAAATCATGGATTTAATTTAAATTTGCATTTTACAAAATAAGTTTTAGTCTTTAAAAGAAATGAAAATTTCTAATCTTATGGATTTAATTGTTCATTTCCATAACAACAAAACCTCTTAATTCAAATATTAAAAAAATAATATTTAAACCATATATAATTTCTAATTGAAATAAACTGCGATAAGAATCTGATTTTTGCTTTTTGAGAAACAGAATACATATGCGACTTAAATCATGATGACTAAAATTTACAATTATTTTTTAAAATAAAGTCGACAAACTTCAAAAATCCACAAAATCAGAAACATAATAATTATTTCCCTGGTTTTACGTTAGACTTATTTTTCTTCCAACTACTGATCATATCATGGCTTTTACTTGGAGATAATTCCATATCTCTTTCAATAAAATAGTTAATTCATTTCCAGCATAAGCAAGGAAGAAATAATAGTAATTAAAAAGATAGCGGCATGAAAGTAGCCTAATTTCGTTGTTTTTAACATTATAACCTGTTTTGCTTGAGACCCGAGTAAAGGCAAACTGCCTAATAAGCATGTCACGAAATTCTTGATTTTCATTAAGGTATACCTCTTTATCAACAACGGCTCAGTGGTCTAGGGGTATGATTCCTGCTTTGGGTGCAGGAGGTCCCGGGTTCAAATCCCGGCTGAGCCCAATTTTTTTGGGGCTCCTGAATAAGGGCAATATTTTTTTCAGTCTTTAAAAAAAATAAAATTAATATGTAAACCAAATTTTTATACAGTACAGTTTCCGCAAATATAATTTTTGGGGATGTATCACTAAACAACTAAATTGAAGCAGACTTCTCTTTCAGACTGTAAAGAAGCGGCCGAACCAAGTAATGTTAACTGTTCTCGAGAGTCCGATGAATACCTAGTGCAAATAGAAGATGAACCAAGACTTTTGATACGAAATGCCAAAGTTAATCCTTTGCCATTCTTGTTTTCAAAATATGACATGATTAGGAGAAAGAGAAACGAGAAATTTGACGTCGAATATGAAACGGGTAACAAAAACAGCTACGTAGACGGTGAGAACAAAGAAAACGAGGAAATTTACGAGGAAAGTGAAACCAGCAAAAAGGACGGAAATATAAAGAAGAAAAGGAAACGGCATTGGAGTAAGTGGAGCGAATGGAGTGCTTGCAGCGTTACTTGTGGAAAAGGTCGTAAGATTAGATTCAGAAGATGTATAGCCAAAAGATGTCCCACAGGTGAATTAGAGATGGGAGAAAAGGCCTGTCAGTTACCCGCCTGCAGTCTACTTAAAAAAATTTTCAGCTTTCTCTAAAGACAAAAACCGAAGTAATCATTTCAGGAAGATTAATTGGAAAAGAGAAACTGCAACATTTAAAGTGAGAAAACAGCAATTTCGTTATTGAATAGTGTGACCTCATAATTTCGTTTTCTCTCATTGATTAAGTGTTCTGAATTAACAAAATTCATAAAACGAGATCTAAAATCACGCAGTCTTCAAGATCTCTCCAGGAAAAATTTCAATTGTGCCATACCCAGTAGAATATATGGAAAACATCTCCTCTCAGCAACCATATTAAGCTGAGAGAACGCTCTTGAATTCCTAAAAATTCTTTAGTTAAATATCTGATTCTTTTGAAATTTCAAAAATTCCAACAACGTGATTTACGTAAATCGTAATGTACACATAAAATTTTCAAAGTTTTTCTAAACCTAAAAATCCGTGAAAGGCTTTTTCTAACACTTAGGCCCATCACAATACATTTTTTAATTCAAATGTTTTCATTTTTTAACTGAAATCTATCATGTCTGTAATGTGACAGGACTATATTTTTAGTACAATTATGTTCGTTTGAATTTTAAGTTCTACAATACAGCTCAGGTAAAATATAATTTACGTCAGTGGCAATTTAAAAGTGTGAACCAAATCTTTGATTTTTTCTTTAAAAAATTATTAATAAAATTATTTATGCCAAATATTCATTCCTTCTGGTCACATTAAAAAATTGCTAAAAATTGTAAATAATTTAAAACATCATATAAGAATCATTACACATGTGATTTTAAAATTTCATTAAAATTCAAAAATCATTGCTTGGTTTATTATAAAAACTTTTTAAATATATAAATGTGTTTTATTTAATATAAATTAATAATTAGACTGAGGATCTTATATCAAACAAATTATTGTCTTTTATGGTTCAATTTTAAGACAACTATTAAATTGTGGTGCAGCATTGCCAGTGTCCTAAACTTAGAAATAAATTTATCTGATTTTGAGAATGTTATAATTAATTATTTAAATATTTTAAAATTGATAAGTTTAAATTGTAATAAAATTAAAAAAAAATTTTGAAGCAATAATAGAATGGTTAGCTATTACTAAAAATATTGCATATCCAGTAAAACTAATCAAAAATTTCAAATATGAGTTTTTTCTTTCATCAATATAAATAATAATTTGAAGTAAATAGACAGAATAATGAAGATGACTTACTTCCTTGTACTTTCCAATCTTTTTCTTTTTTCCTCTTTCTTTATCCAATCCTGATGTCTTTTCCAATATTTCCTCATAATAATACCACATAATATGAGGCCAATTACACCAAAACCTAAGGTTAACCATCTGGAACATATTTTTATTTTGAATAATATTTATCAATAACAAATAACTGTTTTGATTGCTCTTTAAATACTGACCCACAATAATTTACTTTTTCATCTAGCCTTCGGATTAAAGAATTTAAAGACATTGTTGTCAAAAAAAATGGTGTTCCATCCAAAGGAGGCTGAATTTGTAATGATCCTCCATTAGACTGAATTTCTCCAACTGCTGTAATTAAGGTACCTTCCTTTAAAATTTCTTCTATGGTTTGCAATCCTCTCTTTCTTACACCTAAAAAGTAATTAAAAACCATATATCTACAAAACATACTGCAGATAGAATGCAAATTAGAGATAAAACTATTTTCAAATATTATTATACAATTATTCTTTATTAATAGATTTGTAAAAATAAGTAGGTTGAAAAAAATTTTTTTTTAAATTATTTATTAAATGTAATTAAATATATGAAATTATTTTTTTGTCTGCATTTTAATAAACAATAATTTTAATGATTATTCTGCATAGCAGAGTGGAACCATAAAAGCAAAAATTATAATAATAATTTGAATTTAATGTTTCTCAAAATATAATTCCTTCAGTTTTAATACTGTTTATTAATTTTGTAAATCATTGAAAAAACAACAGTGAATCTGGGTTCATTCCCATTCTATTCCTAAAGATAATTAAAAATATTAAGATTCATACTTGCCTGTAAAAAAACCCCACATGTGGTCTACAAAACCTAAATTGCTTGGATCAAACCTATCTGAAATTACTTCTAAGTCCAAAATTTTTGCATCCAATGCATTTACTACTTCAATTTCCAAATCTCCTTTCTTTGATGCTACTGCAAAAGGTACTGAATTAAAAATTTCATTTATAGTTCTTTGGTTTTCTGTCCTGAAAAATAATGAATGATAAATTAACTTTTTTAAGAATACAAATACCATAACAATAAAAGCAGTAGTATATTGCACCATAAACTCTAGATATAATAGTGATAAAAATTTATGTATGGATTAAACAATTTGATTAAATAAAAACAAAATATTGAATTCTAATAACTCTTTAATAAGAAAAGTATATAATTTAAAATTGTCATTACTGATTTAATAAATTTATTTGGAAAGTGTAATTCAAAAACTTTTAGTTAAGAAAATACTATAGAAATTCTATAAACAAAATTTTTTTATTATAAAATACTAACCAGAAACCTGATGAACTTCTTGAAACTACATGTTCTTTGATACTAAGTTTTTGCACAACCCCTGATATTATTGGATGATTAATACTCTTAATAGCAGGACTAAGAGCTTTAACAAATCCTCTAATTGCAATATAAGGATAACTTCCACCGTTTTTATCCAATAAAATATTTATTTTTTTGTCTACCGGATATTCCGGAGCTTTCTATAATATAAAAGAATATATTGTAATATATATAAGAAAATTTTTGAATACATGATTCTATTTAAACTTTTAATAACCCACAGAATATTTGCCAAAGTTAGGTTATATCTACCCCACCTGAACCGAAAGCAGAGCATGTTTATTTCGTAGATATGTCTTTAAACAAATGCCAAAAATTATGGAATCCAGCGATAAACAAATTATTTCTCCCAAATAGTCCATTGTAATTACATTTACATAATTTTAATAAAAAAAAATCAGCAAACTTTAAAAAAGAAACAAATCTCAATACCAACATAAAATGTTACCATTTAAAAAAGAAGGAAATATTTTCAAATCAAGGAAATATAAAAATATCGTTAAAGACACTTTGTTATTTTTTTTCTTTTTTGATAGGATCGATCAAACATAAATAAAAAGTTTTTGATTTTCTTCCATCAAATTTAATAATAAAATTCTTATAAAAATACCATAAGACTAATAAGAGTGTTAGCACTCCGTTGCTCTAAACATTTTTAATTTTAAATATTGGCTGCTTTTTGTTTATATAGTTTTAGTAAACATTCCCCGAATTAGTTATACGAGGGACAGTGCCCAGTTTAGAATCATGTTCAAATATATATATCGATTTGATGTGCGTAATTATGGATCCGGAAAGTAAAAAGGAAGAAGATGCTTCAAAAAAGATCATTCACACATATCCACTTGTACGGGTACGTCTATAAAATTTACTTTTATTATTTTCAATATTTTCAGAATAATTTTTTTTGATAAACTTTGAAAATTAAATTTATTCAGAATAAGTATTGTGATTGTATTACATTCAAGAAAAAGCAAATTATGACTTTAATATTATAAACATAATGGTCAATATGATTTTATTTTTTTAAAGTAATTTTATTGATAACGGAAAAGTTGCAATAACTGTCGGATAAATTATAGACCTCTTAAACTTTAAAAATATTTAGTTGATTTTATGTTGAACTCCTTGAAAATTGCTTAATTTAACATAAACCAACAAGTCAAATTTATATGAGGTTAGAATACTAAAATGTTGAAAGGAATATTTTAATCTCATAAAAATCAAATGCTGTTATAAAAATTTAAATTCTAATAAAATGACATTATAATTTTCGTTCTTTTTTTAGTTTTGCAGAATGATAAATTTTCTTTTCAGTTATTTGGTAAACAATAAGTTCATTTTCATTACCACTTTGAATAAGAAAGCTTCAAAATATATCAAAATGTTAAACGAAGGGACGCTTTCTGTTAAAAAGAAGGCCTAAAATATTAATAAAATATTATCCTCTAATTTACATGCTTTCTTCTTAATTATTTTTTGAAATATTCATTTCAGTATCAATGTTCAAAGTAGTATTTGAATGAAGTTATGTGGACGAATTACGTTAATGCGTAAAACATTAAATTCATAATGTAGTAATCTGTTTACTAAGTAAACCTGTTAACTAAGTAAAAGTAACTTGTTTACTAAGTAAGATCCAGTACCAAGTTTTAATTTAATTTTTTATAAAAATAATTCGCAACAGTATTAATTTGTTTTAATTCATGTTTCTAATATTCATTGTTTCAATTTTCCACTTATTCAGTTTTAATCCGGAATGTTAAATTATATAACGAGCATAATATTCTTTTTCTTCAAAGATTTTTACACTTATAAAAATCATTAATAAAGAAATTGATTTCAATCAACCTAGTCTAAATGTAAAGATCAAAATAAGAGCTAACATTGAGACTGGTGATAATTTAACTTTATCTTACAGATGTGTGACATGGCCGATGAAATGAAGGGAGAAACCATGGAACTATGCGTTACGGCTTGTGAGAAACATGCAGCAAACAACGAACTAGCAGCTCGTATGATAAAGGAGAACATGGACAAAAAGTTTGGGCCTTCGTGGCATGCAGTTGTGGGTGAGGGATACGGTTTTGAAATATCCTACGAGTGCAAGAATTTATTGTACATGTTTTTCGGAGGTAATGTTGCCATTTGCGTTTGGAAAAGTTGCTAATTCTTAGTCACAATTAAGTTACCATTTCAGAAATATCGGTTTAATTATTCTTTTTACGAATATCCAATTATTTATCCTTGTGCATATTATGTAGCGCATGGAAATTTTCGATGTTATGTACGTAATTTAGCATCAAGCACGATTTAAAAATTGACAATGAGAAAGCAAAACTAAGACGAATATATATAATGTAACTGTTGCTTTTCAAATTAGCGGACAAGTGTTAATGAAAAAGATTCACAGAGAGAATTTTTCGCTGTTAGCGAAAGACGTATATGAACTCAAATAATGTTCCTATTTAAAAGTCATCAATTGATATGGGCCACTATGTATGTGAGAAAAATGATCAAATTTTTTAAGTCTTAATAGAAACATGTAAAATCTAAAATATGGCATGCAAATCAAAACCATATACATTTAAAAAAAAACTAAAATGACCTACAATTAATCTTTTTCGCCGCTAAAAAAATATAAGGACGATGTTATAAAAATGTTAAAGCATACAAAGCTTGAAAGTATAATATTCAAAATTATTATATTAAATATAATATTATGCAGTACTTGTAAAAATTGATATAAATATTTCAATGATATTAATAATATTGGTTATTTAAACAATTCTTTTAATATAACCGGGCAAGTAAATTTTTTTATTTTTATTTTAATAATTTTCATACCTTAAATTTATTTTTGAGATTTTAAACATTTTTTCCCTTCATAAATTAATTAATAAAGAACATGCTGAAGATTTCTTTTTCGAAGTCAACTTAAGTAATTCCTCACTTTGATTTTTACATAGAGAAATGTCAGGTTTCACGCAAACGTAATATTGTTTTAAACTGAATTAACTTTGAATTTAATAATGTATTTATTTTCGTAGATAAAATTTTTTCTATTCATTTTTCCAAAGGTAGTATATTGATAGATCTCTTTATAATGTTCCTGTACAGAATAAGTTTTATTTTATTAAAAATTTTATGTTAAATTAGTGGTAGTAATTTATTAAAATTAAGTACAATTCTTCTGCAGTATTTATTTATTGTATAAATCATTTTTTTATTTGTTGAATCTAATGTATATCTTAATTTATTGTGGAATTAGTAATAAGGTAATATAAACAGCACTTATCAATGTATATTGTTTGTTGTTGAAACATAAAACACTTATTTTAATTTCAGAAATAATTATTTTAAAAAAAAATCCGTACTTTTAAATAACTTTTTCTAGTCACATAAACATATGAAAATAAAAAAGACTTTTACAAATACATCTTCTTACAATTAATATAATGACAAATTTTTAACCTTTTTTTTATTTCCTTACTGTAATCTGCTTCTAAATATTTGTTTTAAAAAATATTATTTCAGTACCAGTTAACGGTAGAAGATTTTAATAAAACTATATCCAAGAATACATTTATCTGCAGCTTCTCAAATTAAAGAGATATCATTCAAACTTATTTGATATGAATATATAAGATGAAGGAGAAAAGCACTTAAAACTGGTAGTTGATAGCTTTCATCTACTTGCAGGTCCTTAAATTATCTAAATTTTAAAAGGAAATAAATATGAAATAAACTTAAACTAAAAAATTCAGTATAAAACTGAAAAAATTTTATGTATGGATTCAAAATTAAAAATTTAATTGTTTTTTAATATAAAGAATATATTCTGAAATAGTCCAAGAAGTATATACAATTTATGAATAAAATTGAATCTTTCTGCAGTATTTGGTTTTGTAAAATATTTATATAACACCCATTTTTGAGACACAAAGTTAATGCCTAAAAACTTCCACAAAGAACATTGTAATTATTAGTCAGCAGCATGGTAATTACTTTAATTTAAATGCATGGGAATTCCAAAGTGGTATACAAAATCTTTAAGGATGATCAAGCCTGCAATAGATAACATATTTATGTCTCTTGTACATTTGTAATAATTGAATTAAAAACTCAAAATAAGTTTATTTAGTCATTAAAAAAAATATTTCAGAAAACACTGTTTAAAAACATATTAATAAATTTCAGGAGTTTGCACTTTGTATAGGAATCAATTAATATCAAAAATTAAAAATATTCAGTAAGCCATATAACTTATTATTTGAATCTTAATACATACATTACAATAATCATAAACTAAAATTATGTAAGGACCACTTTTAGCAAATATAAAATCACTTAATTATAAAGATATTTTAAATCAACTTTATATTCAGGTTCCCTCCACTGAATTCATATTTTCAATATATATTAAAATATAAATATCACAATAAAGTTACTTTTTTAAAAAATACCTTATGGTAAATGATCCCATCTCACATGGACTTCTGGAGTGAGGTTTATGATATTCACATGAACTGCCTGAAATTTTTCATATTTTGGAGGAATGGGACATAGTCTGTATTGCACTTCATCACCAGGCAATGGCACATATTCTCCTTCAATACTGAAATTTTAAATTATAAATTTTATTTTATATAATAATGAATTAACCACAAATCATATTCAAACTATAAACCACACAAATATTATTAAAACTGTAAAATTAACTTACATTTATGGGTTTTATCAGTGCTAAATAATTGTGTATAAAAAACTATTTATATATAAAAATTCATAGAAAATATAATATAAGATCTATACAAATATACAATGAATATTTAAAAAATGTTTAATTTTATAAGTAACATTTGATATTCTGTATTATATTATCATTTATGTTACATCAACATTTTGAAATCATTACTGCGACAATCATATATTTATGGCAAAATTAGGCAGTTATTAACAATATTGCAGGACATAAAAGCTGTGGTAATTTAAAGAGATTTTTACTTCAAAATGATACACTAATTCAAAAAAAGTTTAAAAGTAAAATTCATTAAATAAGAATCATAATATGGAAGAAATTAAATCATGAGAAATCATCATCATTAAAGACCCTCTGCTAGAAATAATTTTTTTTATCAGTTAACCCATTATTATGAAATATTGCTTTAAAACTAATAAGATAGATTTTCATTTTTCTTTAAAAAATTTAATTTAAAAGTTAAGAGAATCTTTTTTTTGATACTGATACATTAACATAAAACAGATGCTGTAATTCAAAACTCAAAAGATCTAATTTTTAAAATAGTTTTAAAATAATTTTATGTTAATAATCATGTTTATGAAATAAATTAACAAAGATATCCAATTCTAATTACATGTATAAAATTTTATCATTTTTGTTTAAATTATTTCTGTTTTGAAAGAAAAAAATTAAATTGTTCAGAAATAAAAAAAGAATTAAGAAATTCAAAGTAATGTATATACCATTGCATAACATTTAAATCAAAAAAATCTTTTTTTTAAAATTTCATT
This sequence comes from Ricinus marginatus, assembly GCA_028565995.1. Taxonomy (NCBI): domain Eukaryota; kingdom Metazoa; phylum Arthropoda; class Insecta; order Psocodea; family Ricinidae; genus Ricinus; species Ricinus marginatus. The sequence goes on from JAOWBB010009908.1 coordinate 48,470, forward strand.
CTTCTAGTAATTTTATGCCCAAATTTTCTTAAATTATTCAATATTGATAGTACGCTCTAAAAGATGAGATCACAAGCTAAAATGAATGAAATATTATAGAAGTATTGAAATCAAAGCTGCATAAATTATAAATGGCAAATATTAGGAAAATTTTACAACTTGAAATGAAATGTATCAGAATCAAAATTCAAGCTCAGGAATAAAAGGTAAACAATTCTTACAAACTATTATAAAGAATCATACGATATAAAAAGATTTGATAAATAAGAATGTAATGTATCAAATAAATCTTAAATGTAAATATAATCTGTCATAAAATCTTCACATTAAGTAACAATAAACTTTAGTTATTTTACTTACTCAGAAATATGCACGAAAATGTCGTCTCCCGTTCTATCAGATGTTATAAAACCGTGACCTTTGGAACGGCAAAACAATTTGACTTTTCCAGTTTCTTGAGGGTTCTCCAAAGCTCTGGCAGAGGTAGAATCTGTTCTTGTTCGTCTGGTAATTATGGGACTGGGCAAAGTGAGATGCTTGTTAGGACTTTCGCTAGGAGTAGTAGGAGTTAATATGTGGGGCAGAGGAATTTCAGCACTATTATCTGATTGAGACATGACAAATTGAAGAGTCACAAGATTCGATTTTTTGACAGAAAAGGAAGTTTATTTACAACTGAAAATTACTAAATGAAACCTAAAAATTGAAATGAAAATAATTACAAACAACTCCACTCTAATCAAACTTGTAAGTGACTAACTGGCGATACTATCTACTGTAGTGTAAGTAAACGACAAGAATTTCGTTCTGTGCAATCATATGCTATATAAAGCTTTTTTTTTTTTTTTTTTTTTAACTTTTGAATTTGCAGACTTGCTTTTATCATTATAAATGTTTTTCATGAATCATAAGTGTTCCTGAGAGGAAAAGATCTCAATTTAAAATTTAGTAACAAAAAAAATGTGTTAACCATTCGATAGAATTATAAAGTCAACTGTTCGTTTAAACTAATTTCACTTCATGGAAGGAAATTTTAAAGTTATAACTTTCGAACTTTCGCTATTAATTTAATTTTAACTATTTTACCAAAACTTTGTTGGTAAACGTTTAAGTAAAATTGGATGTTCAAGCTTAATTAATTATAATGTTTCGTAATAAATTTATTATAATTCTTCTATTAGCAACAAAAATGACATTTAGTTTTGGAGGGAAAAATGTATTGCTGATAATCGTTGATGATCTTAGGCCTGTTCTAGGAGGATACGGCGATAAAACTGCTTACACCCCAAATATTGATCAATTAATTAAAGAAGGAGTAGTTTTCCAGGATGCTTTCGCACAGGTAAAAATTTTTCTTAACCTTGTACATCTTTTCAATTATTTTTCTATATAATTTGTTTGATTTTTTTTGAAGCAAGCTCTATGTGCTCCAAGTCGCAATTCCTTTTTGACAAGTCGTCGGCCCGACACGTTACACCTTTATGATTTTTATAACTACTGGAGAACATTTTCTGGAAATTTTACCACTTTGCCCCAATATTTTAAAGATAATACATATGAAACCAAAAGTATTGGAAAAATATTTCATCCAGGTAACTTTTATATTTTAAAACAGAAAATTAAATTATCATTTTAATTTTAAAATTTAATATAAATTTATTTTCTTTAAACTTTTAAAATATGATTTACATGATTTTAGGGATTTCGTCGAATTATACTGATGATTATCCACTAAGCTGGTCTTATCCATCTTGGCATCCACCTTCTGAAGAATTTAAAAATTCCCCAGTTTGTTTCAGCAACAATGGATGGTTCACAAATTTGGTTTGTCCTGTTATAGTTGCTGATCAACCAGGCAAAACCTTGCCTGACATTGAATCTCTAGAAGAAGCCACTAAATTCTTGAAATCAAAAGTAGGAAGTAATAGGCCATTTTTTTTGGCTGTTGGTTTTCATAAACCACATGTTCCTTTAAAATTTCCAAGGCACTTCTTAGGTATTTTTTAAAGCAGGCTTTTAATACTAAAAATTTTAATTAAATGTATTAATTTTAGAAGCAGTGAGAGGAAGAAATAAATCTTGATCTATATTAACTTAAAAAAACCTTTTTTTGAAAAAATTTTTAATAAAAGGAAATATCTCTTATATTATATTTATTTCTAATATTTCCTTTCATTAAAAATTTAATGAATAATTCATAGGTTCTAGACATTAAGCTAGTTAAGACATTACGTAACATGACTTTTTGATGATTTTAATTTAAAATGTTTTTGTATTGTGTTAATCATTTTATTTTGAGCTAATATTTGCTCCTTTCTGATATATTAACATTATTTACATTATGGTACTGAAGGTGATTTCATTTATCTCACAAAAAAATTTAATTATTTATTGATTTTGTGTTTTGTTATTCTCATTTACTTTAAAATTACAAGATGTTGAATCCAACATGTTAAAAACTGCACTTTTATTTCCTAAGTTAAAAAACTGAAAAATTTTTTTGTAATTTTGTTCTTTCTGTTTTCTAATATATATTACTTGCACTTAGTTACATACCAATTTCTAATTGTTTTAAATAATAAGAGTTTTCAAGAGTTTTCTATTATTCTGTAATTTTTTTTACAATTGGATGCCACGATCAGTAGAGTAAAAAGTAAGTCTTTTTGAAAAAATGAAGACGTTACAACTGCTGCAGTGGCCGTTAAGGAAGCTAGAGAGGAGTATCGAAAGATAGAATTATCCCAGTTATTGGGGCCCTTAATGAGTAGAAAATATCGCTTATTTTCACACTATGCAGTTTTGAAAATTCCTTGATTTGAGAAGACAAAAGCTCTTATTCCAGCTTTCATCAAAGAATAACATGTTTTTCATTTAAAAATATTTTTTTCAACTATTTTACTAATGAAAAGTATAAGTTGAACAGTTTCGCGCCCTTTTTTCAGATAACTGAATTCTCTAAAAAATTAAGCCAAAATTAGGAAATCATATTTTAATAAAATTTGTTGTATCAAGTTTTTTCTTCAAGATTTTTAAATGTTGGATATAAATTAAAATGTATATTTACGTAACAAAATAATGAAACTGAATATTTCTTATATATATTATACTTTTTAATGGTAAAATAAAATCTGAGATTGGTCTGAGAAGAAATCGAATGTATATGTATATGTATATATGTAGTGAAATAATTTTTGTATAATAGGAAACATTGAATCGACTTAATTTTTCAGATTATCATCCTCTAAATAAAGTAATTCTACCAAAGCTGCGGCAATATTCTCTTGGCTTGCCCGAAGTTGCCTGGAATCCTTGGACAGATATAAGATGGAGACATGATATTTCTCTTTTAAATTTATCCTTTCCGTATCAAAAAGTACCTGGTATATATTATAAATTTTTTTCGATGTTATACTCTTACAAATGATTAATTATTCAATTTATTTCTCAAAACCCCTTATCTTTATTTTATTTTTAAGTAGAATATTATTTTAAACATCAAAATTTATTAAATTTTTTGATGTAATTGTCAAATATATTTAGACATAGAATTAAGGGCAGTTTAGAACGGTTGCAAATCAAAAGCTTAAACCATATGGTTTCTTTTTAATATTATTTTCTTTGATTATGTACAATTACACCGAAATCATTATGGATGCCATATTTTTTTTTATTTTCAGATGACTGGGCGAAACTTATTAAACAAAGTTATTATGCTTCAGTTTCATATGTAGATGCTCTTATTGGAAAATTAATAAACCATTTAAAAGTCACATCTTTTCATCACAATACAATTGTTGTACTCATCGGTGATCATGGTGAGTTTAAAAAGAATTTAGAAAGTAACAAAATCTTAATAATCATTGTTAATGGCATTATATGTAAAATAATAAAATATTATCTTTGACGAAATTTATAAGTTCCGAAGATTAAATTTTAAATTTCAAAATTCTTTAAAAAATATTCAATAAATCTTTCTTTAAATACTAATGCTATCCTTTGCTTTGGAAATAACTTAATGTAATAGTAGTGGAACTAATAATATTTCAAAATATGATCTGAATAAATAAGGATTGTTTGAAAATTTAAGTTCAAATTTAAATTAATTATTGTTCGCAATTAAAAAAGAATTATTGAGATTAAATTCGATAATTAATCGGACCTGCAGCTAAGCAATTATGCGGAAGAATCCAAAAAAATATGTCATTAAATTAACTTTTCCATTCAAATAATGTAAAGTTGCTTAAATCAGTGATAAATTTTCAGGTTGGTCCCTGGGAGAGCACGGGGAATGGTCGAAGTACAGCAATTTTGATGTTGCTTTAAGGGTTCCATTTATAATAAGAATTCCAAATTTAACATATTTAACTAAAAATAAAAATGCTAATTCACATCAAAATGGAATATATTGTAAAAAAATTGTGGAATTAATTGACTTATTCCCCACGATAGTAGATTTAGCTGGATTAAAAAAGATTCCTATATGTCCAAAAAATTCACAAAATATCAAGCTTTGTACAGAAGGCAAAAGTTTAGTGCCCCTATTTTATAATGAAATTTTAAATAAAAACAAAAGAAAAAAAATGAAATACAAAAATTGGGCACTTAGTCAATATCCCAGACCCGGATTTTTTCCCACTCGCAGCCCTAATTCGGATAAACCAAAGTTACGAGATATAAAAATCATGGGTTATACTGTAAGTAAATTTTTACTTTAAATTCAATTTATTTTTATTTTTTTCGTAATTCAATACTAAATTTTGCAACAGATACGTACTAAAAGGTTCCGATATACAGAATGGATCGATTGGGATCATTCAACCTTCAAAGGGAATTGGAGCAATGTATACAGTACTGAACTGTACGACCATGTATTTGACCCTGATGAAAATTTCAACATAGTAGATAGATTTGGATTGGAAGAGGTTCATAAGAAATTGGCGAAACGACTAAGAACTGAGTTTGGTCAATCATGACCAAATATATGGTCATATAAATATAAATAAAATTTCATTAAAAAATATTAACATAAATAAAATTTCACAAAGAAACTTTAAATTATATATTTACCTGTAAACCAGGAATCTATATATCCTTAAAGCATATAATGCAATTTGAAATCCATAAATATTTGTAAGATGTCAATATCCACCTTGATGTACTATATTTTTGCTGTTTTTAATTGTTCATGGACTGAGTTTAAGAAATAAAATAAAAAATATTTTCGGAGAGTTTAAGGTTATTAGTAGATTAAAAATACATAAAAGTGTTCTCAATTTAAAATATTAATAATACAGTTCTTTACAATAACTTTAGGTTTTTAAGTAAAGCTTTTTATCTGATAAAATTCTCAAATAAAGTTCGGAATTCCAAGTTGCACTGCATTCAGCAGTTTAGTCTGCAAAAGCAGATGAAATCGTTAATTCTAGAATAAGTTTTGCTTTGAAATATCTAAATAAACAAAATTATTGGTGAAAATTTTCACAAAATAAAAATTATTTCTGATAATATGGGATGCGTAACCAATGTATTAGATGGCATATCTTATGGCATAGTTTCGGGATTCATTATAGGTGCTGCATTAGGTGCACTTCATGCAAAAATTGCAAAGGCGTATGCAATGAAACCATATATCATGAATACTGCTGTTAGTAATGCAATTTTCGGCGGTTCGTTTTTTGGATTATTAACTGCTTATGAGAGTTGTTGGCGCTGAATGAAAATATTGTATGTCGATTGCAAATCTCAAAAAAAAATATTTTTTATACAGCAACTTTAATTTTTGTAAAAATAATTTTAAAATGTAAAATATATGTAACATTATATATGTAACATGTAAAATTTTAAAATTTAAAATATTATATTACATTTTAAAAACAATATAATTTGAAAATTTGAAATTCTTTTTAAAATTGTTATTTCAATATTTTATGGTTGTCATTATTGTGGAATTCAATGATTTCCCCATATAATTAATATTAATATTATTAAGTCTTAGATTGAACATACTATCCACTTTCATTTTATTCTTAAATTAGCAAAGCAAAAAGAATGAATAGTATTTAAATATATGGCATATTTAAAAATAAATTCATTCCCTTCAAACTGTTGCATGGCATCCAAGAAAATAAAATTAAATTATTGCAGTTAATAAAAATAACTGTTTTTAATTACCCTTACTAAATCAAATATTTAGATTTTATTTCTTTTTAAACTGATTTAAGATATTTTAATTGAATATTTGGAGTAAAAGTGTACAGTGCGGAATTCTATAGAATATCATTAAATTATATTTATAATTTTCTTTATTTCAATTCAACAAGGCGCATTCTAATGTTAAGTGTTTATTTATAATTTTAAATTATTTTGAAGTTAAAGCGCAAAATTTAAATTTTAAAAATTTAGCAACTGCATTTAAAATTATTGTTATGAATTAAAATGTAATTGACCGGGAGGTCATATTAGAATGACAGAAAATACAATCTGTAGAAAATCGATAGTATTGAGTAAGTAAACAAAGAAATATAAATCAACTTACATTCATATGTGAATTTAGTTTGCGGTTATAGATTACTTGACTCTTACTGTATTCTGTTATTTGGTTCCAGAATGAATTTAAAGGCATTCTTATTGAATGAGAAACAGATGGCAAACGTACTGAATATATTTAGCATAATTTAAATAAGTGTTTGTGTATATTATTTTGATGTTTAGTCTCATATAATGTCACGAAAATTGTTACATGATAAGCCGGAAGATTTCGTGCAAGGAAAAGAAAAAGATGTTTATTCACGTCATCATGTAATAGTCAGTGAAAAAAAGACCTGCATTGATGATGAAATATCCTCACATAGTCATCACAAACATGCCAGATACGCTTCTAAATTTAAACTTAATAATTCAGCTGATAAGTTGAAAAAGAGCAGTCAACTTAAGAATGAACAGGGATATTCGGAACAAAAGGAACTTGCGGACAGCTTACTTTCAGTTCCTACTGCTAGCAGAAGAGTTGATGAAGATTCATCCAGAAGTAGACTCAACCGTCCTATAGTTTGGACAAAACAGAGTTTCGACGAAGTTACTCATGAACAATTTCCTGTTTCAAAATTTTCAACAATAAGAGAAAAAAGTTTACTAGGAAATGACGTTAAAGAATACGATCCAGAAATAAGTAGAACATGCATTCATGAATCAATTAGTTGTGTAAAACATGATGCAGACACGAAACCATCTTCAACGAAGTACTCTAAACGTATTGGTCGTGAATGCTTTCAACAAATTTCTGACAATTCAAAGTTAGATCCAGCGGAGTTCTTTGCAAAAAGGATCAATCCTGTTGTACATGGAGAAAAACAAAGTTTGAAGCATAAGAGTCATTCGCCGACGAACGATGGATCTCCTGTCCTTAGTAAGATGACTATAATACCGGAAGAAGGAGAAGTTAGATCAGTTCCTGATCTCGAAAAGACATCCGATGAACACTTAAATGATCCCATGGAAATGGGTCAGCGTGCTACACCATTTGTAATGAGTAGCATGGTATCGGGAAAAGCTGCTTGTTTACAGTCATTTTTGGAACAGCCCGATTCCGGTTTAACATGCAAAAGCGTAGACGAAATCCCAGTAATGTCTAAAAAGGGATGGAAGGGAATAAAATTAAAAGAAAAATCTAAAACAAAAAAGTAAGTATCTAGATAACGATTTCACAGTTCTTAATATTTTAAAATTTTATTGAAAATTGTATTAAATGTTGTAAACAAATTATTTTTTACACATTTAACAAGTATCTTAATCGCTTACATTTTTTCAGGCATTGGAATCAAATATGTGTACTAAACGTGATCTATAGTGTCTAATTTAATTGACTAGACGAATATGACATCTCCTGAAGATATGTAGTTTGAAGAAAATCTGTCATATTACATTTATGGCTCAGTATAAGTTTTCAACTAGCAATAACCGCAGTAAAAAATTTAAAAACTTCATCGGTTACGATATCGCCACTGCGCAAAGCTTATGGCTCAGTAAGAAAATTTTACACGAAAAACTAACACGGCACATTATACTCAATGACTGAACGAACATATTTCTGTCAGAAAGTAACAGAAATTAATCATTTCTTGTCTTTAGGTATCCGGAAATGTTGTCCTTTTCATTAAAAGCTGCATCTTTTTCTTAAGGAGAAAATTAAATCTGATCCACTATCCACAGAAAACCATTTGAACTTTTAAATCGCGTTAATCTCAAGCTAGATTTTTTTATCTTGTGGTTTATTGCAGAACGCATATATAATATGGTGATACTTCTGCAAAATATTTTGAAGTTGCAGTCGGCATTCTTAATATATAATAAAGAGTACTCTACATGCGTTATTTCTATACATGTACTTAAATATATCATTCAACGTTTCAAAAGAATTTCTTGTGATTTGGTGGTGTCTAATTCTTATTCGTCACAATAACCGAAAATAAATCGGTTGAGTAATATAAGTATATTGAATGTGTCGTAATTTTTAAGCATTTAGGTAAAAAATTAAAAGCTGTATAATGTTGTACATACGGTGGTGGCCATTTATATAAGGCAATTCCGTAACAGCAGTTGAGCAAAAAAATGGAATATTGCAAACTGTGAAAGTAATCCATTAATCAACGAAAATCTTTGTATGATATTAAAAGGAAATTTCGAGAATCGAAATGAAAATATAAAAACTTAGTAATCTTATGCCTGAATCAATGACAAAATATGTATCTGGTGAGAAAGATAAATTAATTTAGCAAATTGTATCATTCACTCCATGAAACAATTTTAAAAGATCGGTAAAATAAGGATTGTCTCAAATGTTCCGAAAAAAAAAAATAACAAAAATGAAAGGAAAATTGTATTTTTACAGGTGGAAGAAAGAAGTATTAAAAAAAGACTGCCCTTCGCCACCCGCAAGTCCTGAACGTAAAAGATTTATAAATAGTATGCCATTTTTTACATATCATATGTTCAAAAAAAAAAACGTATCACATTGTGAAAGAGAGAAACGAAAACATGCAGAAATAAAAAAGTCCAAACATGAGAAAAAAAAAAAACGCGTGACAAAAAAGAAACCAAAATGTCCGCCACAAAAACGAAATAAAAAGCCAGGTATAAATATTTTATTTAGATCATTGTCTGAAATTTTCAAAATATTTTTCATGCATACGTTCAGTTAATAAATCCTATTATTTTATTATATATCTATTACAAATTTTATATATTATAATTTTTTTATAATATAATAAAACAAATTTTATTATATTATATTTATTACAAATAGCCCTATTAGGCTATTTCTCATGCCTAATCCAATTAAGATTACTTCAAAATTATTTAAAAATAAAACGCCAAGTTATTTGGATGCCTTTTTATTCTAGTGTTAAAAACTTTGTAGGATATAATTCTAGAACTAATTTATGCAGGTTGGGATAATTTATTAGGTATTCTTATTTTTTGACATCTGGTTACCTTATTTGGGAAAAACTAAACCTTACGAATAATAAAAATTATATCCGAAAATATATTTTGTTATAAAGAATAAACTGATTTTGAATGATTGATGAATTTAGTTCTTTAGCTATAATTAGAGTTTAAAAAAAAATTTAAAAATATATGCGAATTATTTACAATATTATTACATAAACCTTAAAAATTTAATCATTTCCAGAGCAGTTTATCGATGTTTCTATTAAAAAAAACCTGAGGGGATTAATCCTACACACGTTCTTTTTGTTGTTACTTTCATTGGGTAAGTTATATATGATTTTATGAGAATATTTAAGTTCATAGCAGAATTTTGTTTGTAGAATCATTAATTTGAGATTAAAGTTAAAATGCTTGATAACGAACCTTAGTAAAATTATCAATATATTATAAAATTAAAAGAATATAATTAAATTTTAAATTTATGAAAACACAATATATGTTTCTTTAATTTGATAAAAAAATTTTATTTTGATTATTAAATATGGTTAATATGAAAATGAAAAGTAAACTGATCTGTTAATTTAGTTTTATAGATTTTTTTAAATTACAAAAGGATGATGTACAATTTAAGCTTTCCAAATACGAAATCTAATATATTGAATTATTAATGTTCGAGGATTCAATAATGGCAAAATTCACTATTTGCCTTTTACCCTTGAAATTATTTGCTTATCTATGAAAAATACTTATTCCTGTGTGTCCATCTTATCTAATTTCTCAACGTCCGTTTTTCTCTTAAGCTCTGTGCTTTGGCATGAGGTTAGGATTTTACTAAATACGATTTTTACAATTTCCGAATCTACTGATAATACGAGCATGCATAAGACATTTACATCCAGACAGAAAAATAATTTTAGGATTCATATTAACATTCAGAAAAAGAAAAATTATTTAATAAATCTGAAGTGTTTTTAATATTCTGATTCTAGAGTTAGATTTACTTGGAAGAAAGCTCGTTCAGAATAAAAAGGGAAAAACATAAAAATAAAATTTTTAATTCTCTTTCTTTTGCTAAAATTTTTATACGTATATTTTGGGTCTATAGTAAATATATGAGAGCAAAACACGTTTGAATTTAATTTATATTTTATCTTTCATACACACACATATATATATTTTCTACTACTTATATCTGTTTTATTACATATTATTAAACATTCACAGGATATTTTCTAGATTCTATAGAAAAAAAATCTACATAAAAAAATTACTAAATGGACAAATAAGCAATTTTCTGCAACTGAAATATTTATGAATTTAAAAAACTGATTACTCTGCAACACACCACTATAAAATAATATTGGTAATGAAAAAAAATACATCTATAAATTTGAAGAAAATAATCAAAATTAATTTAGTTTTTGCTAATGTAATGAAAAAATTCACACAATTTCAGACTAGTTGATTAATGCAATTTTTATTTCTCTATAGTTGCTTTAGGAATGATATCCGTCAACACTTTTTATTATACGTCTATTACCCAGAATTTATTTCTTCGAACTCCATCAGAGCTGCCTCCAGATGAAAGAAAACCCAAATCCAGTTCTTTTATGCCTGAACCAGCATCAATGGTGACATCAGAAGAAAGAGTTTCAATCGCTATAGAGGAAAGCGATTTAATACCGGAAGAAACAAACCCAGTCCCCCAACAGGAAACATCTGAATCAAAAATACCAAGAACAAAAACGACAATAACTAATCCGACGACAATTTCCACATCAAATAAAAATACAACAGAAAACATTATAACAACAGAATTTAAAAATTTAACCAAAATTCCATTTTTAGCATCAAATACTATTACAACTGATACAATTAAATCAAGTAAAAGTAAAATGCTTACGTCAGAAACAATAAAAATCACTACTGAAGATGAAACCGATACTATCATAACATCAGTATCACCAACATTCATTTACAGAACTATGATGACATCTGTCATTCCAAATAAGACTGTAACTTCCAAATTGATTACATCATCAAGAATAGCAGAAAATATCACAAAATTTTTGCCTTTTACCATTTCCAATATGTCTATCTCACCTGAATCAGCTACTCCAATGATAGTCAATATAACGTCAGTGATGTCTCCCACCATTCTAAATATCACTACCTCATCAGAATTACCCATTCAAATGACTGAAGACATCTCATCAATGTTGTCTTCTACCATTTCTAATATAACAGTTACATCCGAGTCACCTCCTCTTGTGGCATTTAATTCTACGATTATAATGCCTTTTACTATTTTACGCACGACGATGGAATCGGAATTCACTACGATATCACCCATGACAGTAAACATCACAACACAGACGCCGTCTAACATTTCAAGTAAAACTGTCCCATTGGAATCTCCTACTACGGTAACAGTTTTCATCTCATCTGTTATCCCCTCTACTATTCCAAGTACTACTGTTGCATCCGAGTCATCTACTACAGCTGCAGTAAACATCCCATCAATGATGCCTTTTACCACTGAAAATACGACTGCAATTTCTGCATCAGAGATAACGCCATCATCACCAATGATAAATATGACTATTCCCAGTATGACAGTAACATCCGAATCTACTTCATCTGTTCTTGTCATCACATCAGTGACGCCTTCAAACGTTCCAAATACGAGTTTCATATCTGAATCTTCGTCTCGAACTTTAGAAAACATTACAACCCCAAAGCCTTTTACTATTCCCGGTAAGACTGTCACATCGGAATCGATTCCATCATCACCAATTACAACAATCATGACTCTAATGCCGACTATATTTGTGCCACCTATGTTTCTAAATGATACGCATGTGATACCTAAAACATTTGATCAAACGGATGTTAAGGTCGATACTTCTTCGCTATTTCCCATTACGAATACTTCTATCCAATTTGAATCAAGTACTCCATTAATTATTAACTCCACAATTACATTGTCTTTGAATAATGCAAATTCTAGCAATATAACGAGGGAATCAATTATTAAAAAAATTTTTAACTTTACAAATATATTGCCTTCTGTTATTGAGAATATATCCACTAAATTACCAGCATCATCTTTTCCAATGTCTTTGAACGTTATAAAAGGCATACCTTCTGTGGTTCCAAATACAATGACTGTTACATCTGAATCAACTACTTTGATTAGTATAAATATAACATTGCCATTCTCTTCTACAGTTCCAAATATGACGTCACTTCCATCTAATTTAACCCTTCCATTTACTATGTACACTACAAATGTGGTACCTTCGATCAGATCAACTACATCGAACTTTACCTCTGAATCAACTATTCCTTTGCATGCTAACAATACAATGCCTTTGCCTTCTACTGTTCTAAATGCAACTACTGTCCCATCTGAATCAACTGCTCCATTGACATTTTATACAACTCTTTTGCCTTTCGTTATACCATTTACATCGACTGTTGCATCTGAACCTTCTACTTTAATTAATATAAATAACACAATTTCATTTCCTTCTACAATTCCAAATATAACGACTATCCCGTCTGAACTAACCATCCCAGTAATCATTAACACTACTACGGTGATACCTTCTGCCCTTGCAAACAGAACGACAGTCATGTCTGAATCAACTGCCCTTTTAACAACTTACACAGTAACTGCTGTTCCTTTTATTTTACCGAATACCGAAGCGAACATATCAGAAACAGCTATTGCTGTGAATCTAAGTACAGCAACGGCTTTGCCCTCCAACATCGTTAATATATCATTTGCCACCTCTGAGTCAAGTATTCCTGGGATAGTGAACACTACAAGAATGTTGTCTTTTGATATTGTGAATAGAAAGGCAACCATGGCTCAATCAACTCTTCCTGTGATGGAGACGACCAAACAAATAGCGCATTCTACAATTGTCGAAGCAACTGAAAATATTACTGAATCAACTCCTTCATTTAACACAAGTGTGAAAAGTTCTAAATATTTGAATGCTTCTAATTCGAGTAAAGGCAAAGCCAATGTATTAAATGTACTGAAGTTACTTTCTATTTCAAATTTAACTCCATCAAAATCAATATCTACTACCATGGCGCAATTGCCTACTTCTACTATTATTGGCGTCAATACTACAAATAGCATGCCAAAAAGCTTATTGAATAATGAACTTTTTAACAAATTTTTAGAAACAATTCCTAATAATTCGACTTTCGAATTTCTGAACTTTATAACACACGGTACTCTCATGAGTAGTTTAGCATCCACTGAATCAAATTCAGTGACAGCACCTTCGATTAATTCATGGTCGTCTGATTCGAAGATATTAAATTTTTCTGCATTGCCTAGTGATGCTATCAGCGATGGAGCTCTTTGGAATAAAACTCTTAAGGACATGTTCGAAATCGTAGCTAACAATTCTTTATCAGCCAGCATTACGGCACCTCATGTTGACGGCATATCATCAGAAGCCAAAGCTTGCACAAATTCAGCCAAACTTGGAGTTAACATTAATTGTACAAATAAAAAACCAGAATCAAATACAAGACATCAAGAATCTATTCGTATTTCTAATAACTTCGATGGCCCTGCAATTTTGAATGTGGTCACTCTTGATAAAACTGCATCTATAACACCTTCGGAAGTTAAATCTCATAAATCATTTTCTCGAAGGAATATTTTCGGTTCAAAAATTGGTAAAAAATCTGGTATTCTTCATGAGATGAAAGACGAGAGTAACACCCTGAAGTCATCTGAATCTTTAAGTGCGCATGGTAATTTGATTATGGATAAAGTTGGTTCGGACGTTTTAAAAACGTTTAAGAAAGTTCTTCCCGTAGATCAATTGATGTCATCAGAAGTATCGAATTCCGTTATTCAGTATCCTAAAAGTAGAAGAAATACTTTTTACAAAGGATCTATTTTGAAAGCGAATAAAATAATAGAATCTGACACAATTGGCTGGCCTCTTTTTAAACTTTATTTAATTAAACCAAGAGCTTCTACTGAAAATACAAATTCTGGATCATCTAGACCAGTGTTTAAAGATCTGATGGATGAGAACGAAGAACTTATAAGTGAGAAACGCAATTCAAAATTAAATTCTTTCGTGCTGGATCAAATTGACAAAGGAAATGTGAAAACAAATATATCAAACGAAAATGGAAAGTCTAATTCAGCGCAGCAGCCAGTTTCTGATTACCTCATGGACGTAAAACGTTTCTTTTGGGATAAAATTGAATCGAGCTCCTCAAAAGATTCGGGAAACAATAAAACCAGCGATTCACTTTCTGATTCAGTTATCAAAGAATTGGTTTCCCCTCGTCGTATCAACGTATCAGAAGTAGCTAGCGTAAATGATATCTCTTCTAAGGTTCCATATGACTTAATGGATACATACGCGAAAGTTGCTAATGGTATGCCTAAAAAGAGAAGAGGAAGACAAATCATTCATTTATTTCCTGTTTTGAAACCTGCTGCATCAGAGAAAAGTAACCGAAGTATTAGGATGAGTTCGATCGAGATGAAAACTTTTACTGCGGATTCACAACATAATGAAAGCGACACTAAAGCAGTCGTCGCAACTAAGTATGTGACGGTTCCGTCTGCAAATATGACGGTTAAGACGAGCCCATTACGCGTACAAGCACCTAGAATGGATGTTCGTCCTTTCACAAGATTTAATGATGAAATTACAGATTTGTCATCCTTCAATATTTCTACATTAGTTTCTATGCGTGGTTCGGTTTCGAATGACAATCCTTCGGTCACCACTCTGCAGGCTACCAATTTAATCAATAATATTTTACCAGCTACTAGTCCTGTAACTAATATCTCAGAAGATGCAGAAATCACGAAAAATCAAAGTTTGACGCTGGAATCTTTGGCCAATTCGAAAATATTACTC
The DNA here is from genome assembly GCA_028565995.1 of Ricinus marginatus. NCBI lineage: Eukaryota > Metazoa > Arthropoda > Insecta > Psocodea > Ricinidae > Ricinus > Ricinus marginatus. The sequence goes on from JAOWBB010009908.1 coordinate 63,835, forward strand.
AACAGAGATTTCGTTGATTTGTCGGAAGATCCACATATTTTGAGACCAATCGGTTGGGTCATTTCCTCGCCCTTGAACGATAGATTGAATAAGGGAATAATTTATCCAGAGGAAGAATTTTTTAGGTTGGATCCTCTTCGTTTCACCGAAGATCAAGAGGAATTGGGGGATCTTGGCTCACTGGGTCATATTAAACATTTTCTGGACGATGTTCCCGATGATTTATTCATAAAGCAAGCCGACATCGAATATGATGAGGAATTTCTTAATAATATGTGGAGTAAATTGGATTTGACTGAATCTATTAGACGGACTGTTAGAGCGAAAGGGCCACTTGATTCCGATGGTCTTATAAAACTCTGTGGAAAAACCCTGGAAGAAACGGCTTCGATTACTGACTTTTGGAGAGTATGTATAAATTTCCGAGATTATATTTCAGAATGAAAGTAATATATACTTTTATATTATAACCTTGTAGGTTGCTCACATTTACTTCATACATATATTGATGCGATGAACCGAGATTGATCAATTTTTTTTTTTATTTATTTTTGAAAAAAATTTCAGACCATTTCCAGAAAAAATAAAATAATAATTAAATTTTCACTTTGTTTTCTATATTGATTGAAATAAATTCTGAATTTTTTTTTGTTTAGGTTTTGCATAATAAAATTTTCCCTTTTGAAATGTTCAGGAGCATCTATGAAAAAAATTTACTTTTCCAACAGTATGCACGAACTACAATGCTTCACTTGCTGTATTCGCATTTTTGGTCCACATTTTCGAGTGCCGAAACTCATACCAAGGAAAGCCACAGAGAGTATTTTTACGACAATCAATTGATAGGAGTTCCACGCGTACGACAAGTCAGGGTGCGGAATGACTCCTGCACGATTCATCCGGACGTTTCCAGATTCTTCGATAAGTGCTACGGCGAATACTCCATCTACAGCGAAGAAACACGACCCATCCCTAACGAAGGTCCAAAGTATCTGACCCCAACCGCGTAAGATTTTCATTTTTGACGATGATCCTCATATTTTCATCCCCGTTTTCTATTTATTATCGGGATTTCAAACATCTATGACGAATACTGATATGATGAATATTTCAATACAATGTCGTCGAATGTGTATTAAAACTTTTGTCAATTGATAGGTGGGAGTACACGTCTCACAAGGTGCTGAAAGCTAGGGAATATTGGGGTGAAGTTGCGCTGTACGGCGGAGGAGGCTACTATGTAGATTTAGATGTCAATGACAACAAAACATTGAAAATATTAAATGAATTGCATGATGGCGGATGGTTATCAAAAGCAACCAGAGCAGTTTTTGTAGATTTCGCCATTTACAATGTGAACGTGAATCTTTTTTGTATTTGCAAGTTAGTAAAATTGCATTGCTTTCAATACAAATTAAACATGAGTAACGGTTTTAACTGCATTTGAAAATCAGTTCATTTCTGTTGTTAAATTAAAAAAAAAATTTGTTATTTCACTATCAATCTATATTCCGAATTTCGTATTTCACCATATTTTACAGATTTTTTAGATATTCAAGCCCCAGATTTTAAAATATACTCGTGTAAATACGAATATTATAAAATAATTAAAACTTAAATATTTTTTATAGAATTGTCGTAGAATTTCCTGCTGCTGGTGGTGCCATACCAAAAGCGGATTTTGTATCTCTGAAACTTTTTCGATATCTAAATACCTGGGATTTTTTTATTCTTGGATGTGAAGTCGCTCTCGGAATCTTCATATTATTGTATACCGTTGAGGCAATAATAGATTGGAAGGCAATGGGGTTTGCTTTTTTAAAGAAATTTTCGTCCTGGATCAGCTTAATAGTAATTCTAGTAAGTCAAAAGTATGTAAATAGATAACGTAGTTTAAATTATCTTATTTCCTAAATAGAAATTTAAATTGTTCGAATTTCAAATATCATAATTTCTTCGTAAATTGTAAAATGCTTCTGCATAAACCATGAAAAACTTTAAAACAACTAAAAATACTTTATTAATTGTAAAATGTGAATTTGATTCAAATTTATTGGATTATAATAATAATAATAATAATAATAATATATTTAAAATAGAATTTTCAATCATAATCAGAAGCTATGAATGCAAATGAAAAGCTTTTAGCCTAAAACACATTTTGACCGATGAAAAAGTAATTCCTAATATAGAAAAATAACTCTTAAAATTTTCCAGCTCGGTTATGTGTGGATTTTCTTCAGCATTGCACGCTACCTTATCGTGGATGAATTTACGAATCGCCTTTATTACGAAAAGGGTCAATACATTAATTTTACATTTGTTCGCGATATTCAGATATATTACAATTATGTAATAGCTTTGTTCGTCTTTTTTTCTTGGCTGCTGATGATCAAATATTTGTCAGTTACCCAAACAATGGCGGAATTGCAAGGAACACTTAGGCGGGTAATGTCAATACTTTTCAAGTCACCATCATTTATATTAACGAATTTTTAATTACTACGAAAAATAATCACATTTTACATCTTCTAACAGAATTGATTTGGAATTTCATTATATATTTCATTTCTTTACAGAGTGCCAGAAATATTCTCGGATTCTCTTTGCTCTTTCTTATTTATTTTTTTGCCTTCGCAGAAGTGGCATTTTTATTATTTGGAGATCAGGTAATTTATTATTAAATTTAATTAACTTAAAATCTTCAGTTTATAATGAAAAACATTATTCTAATCATTATTAAGAAGGTTCTTAAATAAATTATATACGGTATACATTGTGAAATTTACATAAAATATATATATGTATTTGACTCATAAAAAATTAATACAAACGGCACAGATCTATACATATATTAAAAACATTGGACATATTTAAAAGCTAAAAATAACCTTTACTTCATATTTTCTCACAAATACTTACATTCAGTTTAGAAAGCTATACATTGAGTTGATTAGTCTCATTATAAAAGGTAAAAAAAGAATGGCATGAGAAATTTTTTAACCTTTTCAGTGTATGACCTAATACAAAAATTTAGGGCCGAGCTTTTAATTTCGCTTTTTACAGGTGAGAGATTACAGGAATATATGGACTTCAACTATGGCTTTAATGCAGACTGTTACAGGACAATTTCGCTACAGGGAAATTCAAGAAGCTAATCAATTTCTAGCACCGATCTTTTTCTTGTTTTTTATATTTTTCGTAGTTTTTATTCTACTGGTAAGTTTTGTTTCATGCCATTTCATTTAAGTCTCCTTTAAATAATAGAAAAATTGCGGGACGCCAATTTTAATAAATATGATTACTTCTTTATATTTTTACATTAACTTTTATTCTCCAGTTTATATTAAATTTAGTCTTGCGATAATTTTTCTTTCAGAATATGTTTATTGCGATCATTACTAATTCATATGCCAGCGTTAAGTCTGAAGTAAATGTGCAAAAATATAGAACAAAAGAATATGTAAAAAAAGCAGGTCTTAATTTTCTCGGATGTTGTTGCTGTGGACTGGATAAAAAGTTGCAGAAATTCGACAGTGAAAAAATTCAAACTTATGCCGAAATAAAGGATCTTCTAAGAAAGTCAGTATATGGCTTAACTTCTTTTTCAAATGTCACTTCAAAATTAGCTTCTTAAGTATTATTTCAACACGTTCTACTTTTTTATATTTTAATAAAACATTGCTAATGATCATACAAATTCTGACGCATGTATTGTAAATATTTTTTTCAAATAAATTTGAGAATTCATGTAAGAGATTAATAAAAATTATGAGATGAAGTTTGATGAATACTAAGAAGATTAAGCATAATGCAAAATTTATTATTCAATTAGTATTAAAGGAAAACAAGAAAAATTATGGAATAAAGTTATGATAGATAAATCATTTAAAATTTTTTTAATGACAAGAAATTATAATTGTGATGCAGAACTAAAATTTCTATTCAAAATAATAATAATTTTTTCATCATACTTAACAAGCTGTAAGTTTGTGCTATTACAAATATCTATAAGTTGCAAATTTAGGTGTAATTTTAGGTATTGCATATCCAATGTTCTGGGGTATTAGATTGTGGGACAAACTGTAAAAAACCATAAAATAAATAAACTTATTTCTGCTTTTATATAATAAAAAAATTGCAATTCTCTAGGTCTGGATTTTCTGAAAATGAAATAGAAGTATTTCTGAGTAAATATAAAATAAATGTAAATCTTGTCATGAATGAAACTGAAAATAAAAGAATTGTTCAGGATTTGGAATTAGTGAGACTTGATTTTAATGAAACTGTAGAACAAGCCCAGTTGAATAATTTAACAAGAAGATTTGATCGGTAACAACCTTTAATGTTAGAACTGAATAGTGTTTTGGACACAGTTTATTCAAATGCTACACTTTTTTTGGTTCTGTATATTGTAATGAATTGCTATGATCTTATTAAACAACCATTATTTACTTAATTTTTCAGATTAAATGACAGAGTGCAAGATTTGCAAAGAAATCTACAGCCTGTTATAGATAAAGTTGATCTTATTCTTCATCGTTTAGTTCTATAACATAAAAATTATATGGAAATGAAAGAAAAAAAGCTGTTTGTTACAACTTAAAAAAAATATAAGGTAATATTTCTGAATAAAATAAAAATATTTACTTATTAATATATAAAAAACAAATTTATAATCATGGTTTGTTATGATTATTTTTGATAGTTTATATAAATGCTATGTTACACATATTTGATTGTGAAATGCACATTACACTATGTTAGAATTTTTGTTTTTTAAAATAAAAAGATACCCCTATTAATTACTCGCCTTACATTTCTGTGTTAGGATACTCCTTAGTAGTAATAAAGGGATATTATAAGTAAATAATACATGTATACTTTTTGATAAATCATTTTAAAATGGTTATTGAAATATTCTCATTTTCCTTGGCATTCTCATCTATATCTTATCACGTTTTAGAAAAACTGACATTCTATTTTTAGTATTATTTCAGATTTTATTTCATTTTCAAATTTTTTTTTTCTATTGATTTAATTTCTTACTAACAAATCAAATCTATTTATTTTACGTTTAAAAGAACTTATTTTTAGATCATTTTTATTGACAATTTAAAAAATTTTTTTAATATCAACAGTATTTTTATATTTAATTAGGAAGAAAAATAAAATCGTATCCCGTTTTAAATAACTAAATAAAGTAATTAAAAATTTTTTTTACTATGGAAATTATCTTTAAAATTTTAAATTGAAAATGAAATTAAAAAAATAATTTTAAATTGAAATCAGAATGTTATGAATTAAAAATGGCAAGTTCACCAACTTGAAACAGCAGTGTTTTTCTTATTCATTGTTGGTAGCATAAATTCCAACGAAATCAAATATGGCGTAGTAAAACTTATCAAAACACTTAGAAAATAATAAACAATTAGCGACCTTGGCATATGAAAGGCCTATGTATCCTTCTTGTAGATATATTGATGAGGTGTGGTGAACATCACCATGGAAGAGACAGCAGTTTTAATTTTATTAGTTTTAGTTATGCTGATAGGAAGTTATTTGGCAGGGACTATCCCTCTTGTTGTCAATTTATCTGAGGTAATTCATATATATTACATATCATAATGGCCATCTGCTAACTTTGGAATTAGGTGACTTTAATACAAAAAATATGGATATGTGAAAAAAAATTTTAAGTGGATATAAATTTTTAATATTTGTTTCTTACATTGAATTAATCTAGATGTAAACTGAGTGGTAATATTAAAAGAAATATTTATCATAACCAATTATATATGTCTATAAATTAACTTACATTGAATATTTCATTATTGGATATATTTTCTCAGTTGATAAACTGAAAACTAATTGATATTCTTTAATTTTTATTTTAGGAAAAACTTCAGTTAGTATCTGTTTTAGGAGCTGGAATGCTTGTTGGAACTGCTTTAGCTGTCATAATACCAGAAGGAGTGAGATCTTTAATTTCTAAACCCAATGGCAAGTGAAAAAAAGATTTTTTAAGAAATTTATATTATTTTTTCAACAGTTGATTTTACAATTGTTTTAATAGATAATTTGTAATTGCTTAAAATATTTTTGAATTAATGTATTAAATTTGTTTCAATTTTTTTGTATCTAGATTATTAAATGAATAAAAAAATCATAAGTTAGGGATTCCTCTAATGAAATGGTAAGAAATTTTTTAAAAAATCTACCCTTGAAAAGTTTATTGATATATTGATTTTTCAAATTAAAACACTCATCTTAATATTTAATATTAAATTTTTATGAAAATTATTTTAAATCTTAATCAATTAAAATAAGTTTTAATGTGCAATAGGTTCAATTTTTACTTTTTGAATAAGTTTTCAAACCAGTCAGAAATTACATGAATGTTTTCTAAATTTAATCTTATAAATTTTAAGAACTATAGGTATATATATTATTTGACATTAAGTTAACAATTATAATTTATGGATAAAAAATCATTTATGTAATGTTTGTTTCAAAATATCTAAGGCAAAATGGTAATTCTCTTTTCTTTTTTATAATGTTTTATAAATTAGAATTATCAGTTCATTATTTAAATGTAGTGTAAACTAGATCTCATTTCAGTATAATTGCAAAAACTGTTCAAGTATAAAATTGTTTTGGTTTGGCCTATTTCTTTATAATATTTCATCATTTTTTATGCAAATGAAAATAACACTTCATCATTATTAAATTTCTCCTTTTTGCTGCTTTAAATGGAAAAAAATATCTTATTCAGCAAAAGCATTTTTTGTGTTTTTATATATTATTTTGCAAAAAAATATTTTACCTTTTTTTACTTTTTGAGATAAATAATTGATTATAAAAAATCTTTTTATTTTTTTGTTCTAGAATCTGCTTCACAAATAAAACAACAAGCTAATTCTGTTTCAGTATCATCAATACAAAGTGAATTTGATTTTCATGGAATAATTGGAATTAGTCTAGTCTTAGGATTCCTTTTTATGTTGTTAATTGATCAAATATCTTCCTCAAGAAACAAAGGTAATTGATTGTTTGCTGAATAGAATTAAAAAACTTTTTTTATTGTGGGTCTTCAATTGAACAAGATAAATGTTCTTGTTATGGCAGTGATAAAGGCATGTTGTAGTATTGTATGAAGTTGTGTTAAAATTTTATTAAATTTTTTTTATTTGGTATGAACAGTCATAGAATATTCCCTGTAAGACATTCAAAAATATATACAATAATCTGTAAGACTTTAATTAAAAAATCTAGTTTGCAAAGACAAAAGACAATGTTTGACTAGAAGATATAAGTGACATTAAGTTCCAGTTGTTTTCAGTGAAAAATTTAAATTGTATTATAAATATAAAAATTATTTAGATAAGTAACTTGGAAATATTGAAAACAAAAATTATCATTTAAAAAATTTATTGACATTAATGAAATTTATTTAAACAACAATTATGAACAGTAATGTATAAGATATATATATTATCATTACATTTCTTTAATGGCCGACTTTTAATAGAATTAATTATTTCTGATTATTATCATTATTATTATTATTATTATTATTATTATTATTATTATTATTATTATTATTATTATTATTATTATTATTATTCTTAGACATTGAAAGTTCGATAAAGGGCACGGAGCATGGTGCAACTGCAACTATCGGACTCGTTGTTCATTCTGCCGCTGATGGTGTAGCCCTTGGCGCAGCAGCCAGTACTGCTCATCACGATGTAGAAATCATAATATTTTTAGCTATTATGTTACATAAAGTAATTATTTCACTTCTATTTGTGCAGTCTAAGCAAAGAATTGTTAGAAAATTTTTAAATTGCAATAAATTTTATTTTTTAGGCACCTGCAGCTTTCGGTTTAGTTACATTTCTTCTTCATGAAGGTTTAGAACGGGTTCGCATCAGAAGACATCTTCTTATATTTTCTTTATCAGCTCCGTTAATGGCATTATTAACATACTTTGGACTAGGCCAGGTAAAATTATTAGGACAAGCTATTAAATTGTTTCAAGTTTCTTTTACAAACTTTCTGTATATCGTAGTTTATTTTCAGGAAGGGAAAGAGACTTTATCATCTGTTAATGCAACAGGAGCCGCAATGCTTTTTAGTGCAGGGACATTTTTGTATGTATCTACGGTTCATGTTTTGCCCGAATTGATGTTGCGACGTAATAATCATTCCATTGGTGCCAATACTCATTCAAGTCATGGACTTGGCAAATCTGAGTTAGTTGCTGTAGTTATTGGTGCTCTTTTACCAAGTTTATTGACAATGGGTCATCATCATTAGTTAATTTTTACATTTATTACTGATCTACGGTAATAATTTCCAGGAAAAAGACTGAATAATTTTTGCGGTTATGATAATTCGAATTCTGTGATTTGTATGAGCGCATGAATAATTATTGCATGTGTTGATTACATGTAATTTAAGTAGTAAAATCTTTCATAAATATTGTGAGCAGCTTAAATCTTAGATTTTTTAAAAATTCTTTGGTTAACAAAGCAATATTAAATTTATATTGAAGATCAACATTCTTTTGTCCCATATTAAAACATGAATTAAAAAGCAGTTTGGGATTAATCATTTGAATCATATTTTTTTAATAAAAGAATTTTATGCTGTGTTAAAAAAGTTTAATTAAAATCACATAGTATTAAACATGACCTAATAATTTAAGATATCAAATTAAAATAAAAAAAATTTCAATCCTTAGTAAAAGTTTATATTATTATGACTTATGGATTAAATTGATTGCTAAAAAAAACAAATTTGCAAATGTATTCAAAATCTTTTTCAGTTAATAAACGATTAATTGTATTGTATCAAAGCAAAAATTTCTTTAAGTTTAAGAATGTGATGTATCTTCTACCAAAGTATATAAGTTTCTCAGTATTTAAAATATCAATTTATTTATTCGTATAAAATCTAATTTTCGTAAATTTTGTTTATTTATTAACTTAATGAAAATTATTTAATGCTAATAAGCCTTTAAACAAGTTATAATTTAAAATATTTTGATGGCTCTTTTGAAAAATATTTTATTAATCTTGCGAAAGGAATTAAACTATAAACTTCGGTCTTAGATTGGCAATTCTTCAGCGATATGCTCGCCTTGCAAAGCTGAAGAATAATCATCTTGAAAAGAACGAAGTCTAAGCTAACTGTCAGCACTAAAGTCGATCTTGAATCGTCATGGCATTAGTGCAGAACTAGCAAACTTGTGGCTAGCATGCACAACCATAAAGCAAAGAAGCTTTAGACTGAAGATATTTCGCGTATCTCAACAATATAAATAATGGGAAATATTCAGATTGAAATTTAGAATGGAAATATCATTCTTACTTATAAAACTAAGTAAGACCGAGGTGGCTTTTAATCAAATTGCAAAATATGGAGAAAAAGAGAAAGAAAGATAAAGAGATAGGCAGAAATTTGAATGGATAAAGGAATGCTATAGTCGGAAAATCTTTCCTTAGAACAAGGAAGATTGTGTATGACTTATTTCGACTTTTAATTAAGAAATTAAAATTTTCTTCATGTTATATGTAATTTTAAAAACATAAATTTTAGTAATTTTTTTAAAAACCTAACAATAATAAATACTACTTAAATCAGTTTTTTTCCAGAAAGTTTTACACAACTATAATATTTTTGACTTCATCTACTTACGGTTTTAGTAAAAGTAATCTTCATATTCATATTAAAAGAATCTAAGACAATAAGTTACACCTGCTCATGTTAAGAGGCTAGAATCAAAAACCATGAATTTTTTTGTGTAAATAGAAGTAAAAAATTAAATAACCAAGTGCCGCTCACTGAACTTTAAAATTATATGCAATTATAAGAAAGTGTTTTATCTTCGACAGATGTCCATTGACTAATCAATAAAATTTATTTTTAATCAATATTAAGTAAATTCCTAAAAGATTTAGCGACAAAATTTTTGGCAATGTCTTTCCTATTATTTTTTATTTTTGTCTTATGTGCCACACATATATTAATAATTTGTACTACATAATGTCTGTATAGATTTTAATACGTTTGTTGTTTATTGATATTATTTTCTAATACTTTTTCTTAAGGCATAAATTTTAACTATCAAAAAAAGCAGAAATTTTATTTCATTTCTCTTCTTGTTTTAAAATTGTAATAATTTTAATTTTTAAAATATGAATTATAAAATAATATGTTAAATGAACAAAAAATCAAAATTATTTTTAAAAATTTTTTTAAGAAATTAGAAAACTTTTTTAATTTATGTTTTTTGTTATTTACAAAATAAATTTTATTATTAAATCATCTTGGTGTCTTTATACCTAACGATAATTCTAATAATCTTAAAATAATTCGATAATCTTAAAATAAACCTCTTGGTTTTTTTAAAATATTTAAACTTAGAAGTAGATCTGTAGATGCACTAGGAAAACTTATACCATATTAACAACCACAATATGAATAATCGAAAGTGATAATAATTCTGCATTCAAAATGTTGCTATGAATTACACGTTATAATAAATATTTTGGCTTAAAGCACGTATTTTTAAAAAAAAAAAAATTTTACGATTAGAATTTCACATAAAAGTGAAAACGTGTTCGTTAGAACAAAAAGAGAGCTGAAATACATACAGTTAAAAAATACAGAAGGAATAGTTTGTCATTGATCCAATAGATTATTTTTTTCTTTATTTCAATAAAAAGAAAATGTTGTTTAATTAATAATTATTATTCTTACAGAATCATAATAATTTATGTTAATTTATATTCTTGAAACCGAATTATAACAAAATTTTAAATCTCATGTTACAAATAATGGAGCGAATACGCGTTTAATATATAAATCGAGAAAGCGGAAGTAATCGTCTAATTAGTTGATAACTGCATTCGATAGCAACAAGACTAATTCTAAATCAGAATTAGTATTCACCAAGAAAAACAAGCTAATTTTAAACAATTAAGAGTTTCAACATTTATCTTCTAATTAAATGAATTTTAAAGTATAATTTAAGAAGAATAAATTGTCCATGTTTAGTTCATTTTGAATTTTATAAAATGAATTCATACTCATCATCATGATTACAATCCCCAATTTGTAACGGCTTAAGTAGTTTTCATCAACGGGTAAGTTCATTAATTTATAAGCTTTGTTCATTAAATAGCATTTCCAAGTTTCAAGTGATTTATTTATACTTTATTTTGGCAACCGATATGCAAAAAAAAGTAATTTTTATTCAAAGAGAACTCATGGAGTCTCATTTTTATTAATGTTTTTTTAGTTTTTCCAGTTTTGTTCACTGTTCTTATGAAAAATATATATATATATAGTGGAAATACTATAATAATAAATTAAAGCCAGTATTTTTGATTTATTTATTTTATCAAATAACTATGTAAAGACGTTTAAAAATATTTTACTTATTGCTTTTGTATGTTGTTATCCCTTAAAACTTTATTGTACTGCATTAACCTAATTAGCAATTTCAAAACTTTTTACTCAAAATTATGAACTATTTTAAAATAACACAAATGTTTTTTAATGGTTTTGCTGCTTTAAGTGAGATTCAGTTATAAATTAATATTCATTTAAGGAAAAATTGTCATTTTAATATTTTTAAAATATATTTTTAGATTATTAATTATTATTTACAATAATAAGTTTCAATTTAAACTTATCTTAGTGTTTTTATTATCATTCAGTATAATTAAATTGTAATTTAAATAATTAGGGAAAGAAATATTAGATTGAATATGGTACTGAGAAGTTATGTCTGAACATTTAAGATTTTTAGAAATAATAACTGAAGATAATTAATAAAACTTAAAATTAGAAACTTGGAGAAAGTAAAATTTAAACTTTCTGTATAATAAAAAATTTTGTTTAATTAATATTGTTTAAAAAACTATGAAAAGAAGGTTGTTTCAAAAATCTAATATTGGTTAATTAGCAAAAATCTAATTATACACTTGGTTGAGATGAGAAAATTCTTAAGGCCCTGAAATGCTATTATCTACTTGATATTATTATGTGAGTTATGCTGAAAGATTCAGAGTATTCTTTTTTATGAGTATAATGCACAATAGAATCTAATGTATCATTTTTGTGCTTTTTAATTTTAATTCTTAAGTTATATTATATCAATTTGGTAGGCTATAAATGCAACAATTTTTAAACAAATGCAAATAGGCCATTAAAAAAAGGTAAAACTTTGAATTTGAAAATAAGAAGATAATCAAAGTTTTTGTTTCTAATATGAAAACAATTATTTTCTTTCTAGTGATTAAAGTAAAGTTAATGACCTTCAGGGCAAGGTTTTTGTTTGACATTTTAACTGAATTGTTGAAAGCATAGCTATATGTTTAAATTGAATTATTATTGCTTTTGTTTTTATATGAAACTTTATATTTCATTAACAAAATTGTTTTTATATATTTTATATTATATTTTAAAATATATTATATTTTTGAGAATGAGAAAGCAGAAGAATAAAGCTATTGAGAATTGCATTTAGTGGAGAAATATTAATTGTTTTATCAATCTTATTAAAAGCAACACTTAATATGACTGTTTATAAAATAAACAAGATGCAATTACCAAGAGGAGAATTAAAACAATGTTTTTCTACATACATACGTTATGAAGGCAAATAAAATTTTTATTTTCATTCTCGATTTATTAATATTGATATTTTAATTGATATTATTCATTTTTTGTATTTACTTGGTACTACATTAGCCATTTTGTATTTGTTCTAAGATTATTTTAAATTTTACAACTTCTACAAAATCGTGACCCATAGATGGAATAGAAATGAGATAGGGCATAATTGAGAATTTAATAATTAATCCTTTTTCGCGAAATCAGTAAATACAGTATTTGAATTAAAGGTAAAAGTCCCAGTACTAGGCTTTTTAATGCGTAATAAAAATATACTTAAATTAAAATGTGAAGTATTTAATCTAAAGGTTGAGAAATTTTTACTGTACAAAGTTATTGAACATGAGGAGTGCTGTCTTAAATGACGAAACTCTCCAAAGCTTGGAAGACTTAAATAATATTAAACCTAAAGATATGTTCATTATGTGTCACAAGAAATTATATAGATACATAACGTATGTAGTTTTATTTTGCCAAAAAATTTTAAAGTTACAAATTTATTTTTGATTCATTCCCTGGGTTGGAAACATCATACATTACATGTCAGTTAACCATGAACTTTGACCAGTGTTACCAACGATGCCGCGATGTTTAACAGCATCGTTCCAGGAATAATTATCAGCTTATTGATATTTGCTTATTGATGTTTACTCTTTATAGAAAGAGGAAATCAATTCAGAACATAAATTGTTTCAAACCAAATATTCATGAAGCGATTAATACTCGTTATTTAATAAAATTAATAAATATATTAGTGCACTTTCTACCTCTTTCTAATTATCGAATGCGCATGATTAGCGAGTGACAATGAAGAAAGATCGTTACCGTGTAATTAGAATCAACTTTTTTTACGTAGATATGTTCAGTCAATTTAAAATCATACTGTTTGGAAAGAAGAAAGTAGATTATGCGGACATAGCTTTTTATAATGCAATATGAAAATTATAATGTACAGAATGAGGTTAAAACAATATTTTGTTATTAAATAAAAATTCTGAATGTTTGACTAATTTATTGCATTTGTTGCAGATCTGGAAAGCAAAAGATGGCTTGCTGTAGCCGAAAACTCACAGTCCAAATACTTCTGGGCATACTTCAGGGCGTGATAGTTTTAGCTCAGGGAACTCTTCTCAACTATTACATACTATCGCATTTCTCCTCCACAAACACTTCTTACTTTTTCTTCTTGGGAGATTTTTTGTGTATTTTCATATTCGCCGGCACCCTGACCATTGCCTATCGTTATTTGGTCGAGCACAGAAACCAGAAAAAGAACATGAATCAGTCTTTTATTTATTCGCCGAAGCGCTTCCTATCCAACTACTCCGTCTCAAGATTCGGGGTACTGCCAATGATTTACGTATCCTGGACGTTTTATGCCCTTCTTCTCATGTCAAAAATCGCCGTGATTTTCACTTCGAATATCCCGAACAATTTGAGTCCGAAGGATGTGGCTGGTCCTCAGCTTCTTCAGATCGGAATCGCCTTCGCCTTATTCGTTTTCTTAATATTGGTGGAAGGTCATAACTGGGCACAGAAGGGATCGCCAAGGTACGTCTACGTTAAATCAGTATGTGTGAAAATGGGATTCGAAATTTTAGACACAGTATCCTTTTTGACGATACTGGTGACTCAGTTAGGAGGGGAACCTCCTGCTGAATTGACGCCCGCTTTTAACACGGTCATTATTGTTATATCCGGGATAAATTTTTTACTTCCGACATTAATATTATATAAACTCAGTTTGGGATCTCGCAATTGCGAGCGCTTTGCTATATCCATTACGGTGTTGCATTCAATACTGCACATTTGCTTGATAGACTTGCCGTTTCTATGCGTTAGAATATTTTTGTGGATAAAATATCATCACAATGCTTCCATTTTTATAATGAAAAACGCATTCGGTATAATAGATTCGTTGCGAAATATTTATCCCGACTTAAAAGCGTGGTGGCTCTCGGACGGTGCAAAAACGGATCGCAGCCTCCATTATTTGCCTTCGGAGAAGGTGTTGTTCGTGGACGAATGTGTAGGAGATGACGACGGAAGGGTAGAACAAATGGATGAGTTAAAGAAAATGAATTCTCCGGCAAAGGGGGAATAAAAGTGTTGTCCAAAACACAGCAATATAAAACTGATTGTCTCGATATCACAGAGTAATTTTGAACAAATAACTGCTCATTTATTGATTCATAATTAATATTTGTTTTAATATTGACATCGTAATTCAACATTAATTATTTTTTTTTCTTTTATGATGAGAAATTCCGTTTCATATTAATATTTACCATACTTTCTTTTTTAATCTTATTTAAAATCTTCTCTGCGTTGAAACAAAATATCTGAATAATCTAAATGATGTATGATTCGAAACTGTAATTTCTTATACAAAAAAATGCATCCTATATTTTACCAAAAAAATGGTAGAAAAAAATTATTAATTTATTCCGGATATTTTTAAAAAGCAGAACTTCTGATTGATGCATTTAACCTACATTTTAATATTCACTCACTATAATTGGTTTCTAATATATAAAAAGCAAATTGTAAGATAATATCCAGGTATTGAGGCAAGTTTATTGTTCACTAATATCTTCAATTTTTAAAATCTTTTCAAGGTTTCCTTAAATTGTAGAAAATGAAAATTGGTGTTTTACCAAAGACGTTAAAAGATTTAATAAAAACAAGCTATATTTCAAGGTATTTAATTATTTTCTTCGGAAATTTTCATACTTTTGCTGTTCTAGTGAGACATAGATGGTTTGCAGAGAAAAACTTTCGCAATTCTATACATAATTTAAATAAAAATTTTAATTTTTTAATTAATTCAATTTTAAACGATTTACGAAAAAATGAATAGATATATAGAGATGATTTTTATTTAATCTATTTTAACTTTATTTTCATATTATTTTCAAAGTGAAAACTATTTTCATATGTACTACGTTATTATACATTATATTTTCGTGAACTAACAATTGAAAGCGAATTTTTACAAAGTATAAAAAAAAATGTCGATTCATATTTAAAAACTTACTGTAATAATAATCTGAAGATTTATTGTAACTGGAAATCAATGATGACATTTATCTTTTATTATGAAACTTTAATTTCATAATAAGTTTAAATAAGCGTTTGAAAATAGTCAATGTTGAAATTTAATTTAATAATAAATCAATTTTTGGAAGTGTCAAAAGGAGCTTGTTTGCTCCTTCATATGTCATGTCATATAAATTGCCATACTTAAAATATTTTGAACTTCGCATTGGAAATTTAAAGCCGATCGAGTGTTTGAAAATATTTGGGACTCTTAATTTTAATTTTAAGAATAAAAACTGAGGACAAGTATATGATGACGATGTGAAGCATGAGTATTAGGGTTAAATAATATTTTTATTAATTTTTCAGATATTAGTTTTTTTCTTTCTCTTTATAAATGATGTATGTATTAAAATCAAATCCGTTTATCAAATGAAAATCAATTAAGTTTGTTATTCAAAATATGATTTTTACTTTAAAAAAAAAAAAAAAGAAAGAAAAAAAAGAAAAAAAAAGACTGGAAAAAACGTTGAAATGAAATGGGTTTTAATTTTAGCAAGACATGAAAATGAAAATGAGAATAATCCGAAGGCTCTTGATAACTTTTTCTTATCTTCTTCTTTATCAGAGTCTTCGTCCTATGTAAATGTGAACGAATTTTTTTAGAAAAATGATTGCGTCTGAGAAAAGAGAAAAGTAATTTTTACAATATATGTGTCATTGTTAGCCAATATGCGTATGAAATTTGTAATTGGCATTTAAAGACTGTTTCCATGAAATGTGGAATTCCGAAAAAATTTTTTATATAAGTAAATAATACAAATACTCCACAAATGCCTTTTACATAACATAAAGATGATCTCTCTTTACGATTTAGTGTGCGTTATAGATTTTTATTTAATTAAGTCATATCTGGATATTCTTAATAGAAAATTTTTGTATAAATCTGGGAAAAGAATAGAGAGTTTTGGAGGATATTGAGGTACCATCCTATATTAAAACTTTTGGATTTATTTGCGCTTCATCATTGCTTCATAATTTAAGCACCGAAATTATTACAAATCTTTGATCTCAAATAATTATAAATAGATTAACAAAATTTTTTTATTTTAAGGTTCTCTGATAAAATTATGTATTTAACGTTAAATTCTGTGGGATAATAAATAGCAAATTTTTCAGATATTCAAATTTAGTAATAATATTAATAATGTAGTTTAATATCAGATAAGCAAAGTTGCCATGAAAATTTAGGAAACGTTAATAATTTCTCCTGCGGTTTTCCTCAAAATTCTACTTCAAAACTCTTTAAAGGTATTTTTTTTTTTTTTAGCGAATTGTTATTTGTACATTGATGTATATGATTTTATTATTATAAAATGTTTTATTTAAACATTATTTGTAAGGTTTTATATTTAGTATGAGCCTCAGTTTCTAAAGTCGATTTTTTGAGATGTTGAAAATACATTCATTAACTAAAGATTGAAAGATTTTCAGTCATTTGATAGCAGCTCTTTCTTCTCCGGTTGAGATCAAATTAAATTAATATTTTAACCTAGATATTTATTTTTGTTTGGGATATCAAAAATCCTCTGGTCTCATCAAAATTTTCGTTCCGACATTTAAAAATATAGTTTACTTTCAGTTATTGAAGACGTATGATTCAAAAGAGTTGTAAACTTGCATAAAATCGTTCTTAGATCTGATGATCGATCGGGAATTGTCAAATCACTAAAATCGCAACCGGAAATAAATCTTTTTCATGAGGCTTAAAAGTGTTAGATTGGTGTCATGTATTTTGATATAAGTTGTGAATAGGTAGAACCAAATATGAATTACTATTTTAGCAACATAATGATGTAATTATTGCAATTCTGATCAATGAGCATGATAAAATATAACAAAAATGTTTCTGATTAAGGTTAAATTTACATAACTATGAGAATTATTAAAGGAGGCGGCAGAATTATATTAAAAACTGTGAAGAAATAAATTTTTGTATTCATTGCGAATAAATTTTAATGTATGAAATTACTTAAATTTTAATTTTTTTAGTACTAATTTAAATTGCTAAAATGTGGTTTTCCTTCTACAGAATTTTCAAACTTTAATTATTAATTTGCCTTAAAAAAAATTTTATTTTTGCAAATCTCAATTTTATTTTTTACATTTAACATTGATCTTTTGGACATTGCAATTCATATTACATTCATATATAACAAAATTATATTCATACTTAAAACTTTTGAAAGGGAATATTTATTTCATTTTCTCAGTCTTAGTTAAATGCCAAATCATTGTTTAATAATGCTGAATCATCGATTATAATGGTATCATAAATGATGGATTAAAGTTTTATTTTTATTATATTTTAACTGAAAAATGCTGACATGCGGCCATTATGTCTCTAAGTACCTGAAGGTATTTTAATGTAATTTCAAAACGTGGTGCGCATAAGATATATTTCTTATAATACCTGTCATGACTTTTAAAACATTCTTTAGGAATTATAACTACTAAATAAAATTTTTTATAACTTTCTTTTTATTGGAGTTGTACGGAAAAATAAAATGTCATATGTGCCTTAATTAATATACTTTTTCTATATTGCGATTAATTAAAATTTTTTTAATTTCCTATACTTTTATTATCAACAGACAACTTTTTTCATATGTATATTATTATGATCTATTTAGCTCCTTCTGAATGTTTAAGCAAGAATTAATTTACAGACTTAACATGTGATGGAACTTTACAGTTAAAGAAAATGTAATCGGAAATGAATTGATACCATATTAAAAATATGAAATATGAGAATTGAAACACTCATTAAAAAAATTTCAAAATATATTTTAATTCTATAATTTTTTAGAATTTTTACCTAGTTCTAAAAGGTTTTCTTATCCGATTTTAAATCTGTTGTGTTTAAATTACTATTTTTTATTTTCTTGATTTAGATTAATCTTTTTGACAATGAACATGAAGCTACAGTTGAAATACATTTACATGAAATTTCGACAAATATGGCTCCTTTAATCTTAATATTAATATTTTGTTTTCAAAAAGTATGTTTCATTTGTAAGTGTAAATAGTCGAAGTAAATTAAGTAAAATATAACTTCGTTTGTTTAATAATGAATATTAAGAGAAGTTTGTTTTAAATAGTTTACTGTAATTTGAGGGTTATCTACTAAAAAAGAAATTTTGTCTGTAACATGTTACAGCAACTGTCAAAATTTAAAGATTTCCCCTTTCCTCATGTAAATCAAAAAAAATAATCTCCGAAGCAACAATAACATTCAATATTAAGAAATAGAGTTTCTGTATTAGATATTTTCAGTTCGAATTAAATTGAAAAATTATCAACTGGAATTTAAAAGAGCGTTTTCTCTAGTTCTCACATATTTATATTCTTTTTAGTTATACTTAAATTATTCTTAAATTTAAATATAAATTAAGGTCGGCATCATCTCGGAGTTATTTCACGTGATGTTTTATAGATAATCATTTTGAAAAGATTGATTCAAGTGTTCTTGCAACCCTAGGATTTTTCTTTCGTTTACATTTTTATCCCAAGAATCTGCAAAGCAAATACTTTTAAAAATATTTATCCTGTTGAAGCATCGAGTCGTTAAAAAATACGGATACAAGTAATAAAATCGATTATTCTCATTTCTTTAGATTTTCGTATATACACAGTTAATAATCTTTTAGTAAAGTGAGTTATATTTTCCTTTTTGCATCAACCTTAAAAAATAAATATTTCCGCTCTTACTTTGTCTATTTTGCATGTATTCGAATGAATGTCCCCAACCTGCAGAGGGATATGCTGGTTCTTTATGTTTGGAAATATCCAGTCCCAATAGTTCTTCTTCCCTTGACACTCGTAAATAATTAGACCATTTCAAACTTCCAAACAGGAAAAAGCATGTCACACCTGACCATATAAAAATTGCCAGACCACCAGTGATGTTATACATTAAATTCTAAAAGTGAAAAAAATTATGAAAATTTAATACAACTTTAAATGAAGTATAATAAGAGAATAGCATATATTTAGATTGAGTTACACTTTTTTTAAAAATTGCTCTTCACGATCACAATCACTATTTTAAATGATTTCAAAATTATTCATTTTTTTATTTTCAGTGTAAAATGTAATACCAAAAAGTTTTTTTTATTAGGTTCAAATATTATGCCTCTGTCTCTAAATATCGGTCCTGCTAAAATACCCCAAAGG
>JAOWBB010009919.1:0-83529 GCA_028565995.1 Ricinus marginatus
AGTATAAGAAAACCTGCCCATATGCACTGGGGGGGGAGAGAGAAGGTTTCCTTTCAAAGTTTTCTCCAGAAGATTTTAAAACCGTTTTTTTTAAATATTACATTAGGAAAAGTATTTTATACAGGATTTTTCCATTTGATGAAAATAAAGAAACTCATTTCGTCCTATTTGAAAAAAATTGCGAAGTCGGAAAAAAAAGCTTATTTCCGAAGCATTTTAAATAAGAACAACTGACTGAATTTTTTTGTGGAAACAAGCAGAAAGATTAATTTTGGAAATGGAAAAAGATAATTTGAAAAATTTTCTTTCAGAATCCAGTGGACTAAGCTACTTTTAATGAGGCTCACGTGGGGACAAACACAAGAGGAAAATGATTGACGGCAAATGATTGATAATCTAAATGAAAAAGTGAAACTAACGAAGAAATAAAAAAAATTCAAAGTTTAAACCAAAAAAATTAAAAGAAAATTTTTGTATCTTGAATTTTCTTCCACTGATTGTAGAGGAAATAAAAATGATTATATATAATCGCAGATATACCATTGTTACCATGGCATATTTGTTTCAGTCCTAACAAGTTTCTGTTCCGGAGAATAAAATTCCAGTCACCATCTAAATTATTACAAACTAACAAGCCAAAAACCGAATTATAGGATAAAAGTGAAAAAAAAAACCAGAATCAATAAATTTAGTTTTGAGGCTAAGGCTCACCAAAATACTATCGTCTACAGAATATTAAAGTAACAAAACTCCTATTGCCTTTTGTGCGGCTTTACTAACATTATTCCATACACTTAAAAAGTTCTTATATTTATTAACATCGAATATAAATCCATGTATTAAAATGAAGATTTTCAGCGAAATAGTTTATTCAGATATCGCTTTTATGAACTTTTTCCTCTACGTGAAAACTCAGATGACACGAATAATATATTTTTACTTCAAAATATAGCGGAAACTGAGTTCAACATTTAAAATAATGTTCTAAATCTTGTTATTTTAATGCAAATGAAAAGTATCAGCGGTTGAATAGTGATTCAGAATACTTTTCAATTTTTATAGTAGCTGTAAGCAGTGCATATTTCACAACTTTCATTGTGGCTTCAAAGGAAGAGGAAAGCTTCAACAAAAGTATCACTACATGAAAATCATATACAAAAAGCAACTTATCGATTTGTTATATTTTGAAGTAAATATCAAATTGAAAATGCAAATGGAGAAAAAAATGTAATTTGTATCGCAACCAAATAAGTAACTTTAAAGAATTATTCATATATTACACGTAACTGTTTAAGTAAATATCAGCAATATCTTTACCTAGATAACTTAAGATTCCCGAGTGAATTACTCATCAGTTACTTGAATAAATATAATGCAATAAGCAAACAAACCAGTGACTTTTCTCGTTACATAATTGATAAATAAGGAATCTTAACTGTTGGATTTTTCAGCATGAGAAGTAATAATTCAAAAATTTTTTATGCTCAAAAAGGTTGAAAAATGAATTTCTTTTTACCTGAAGGCAGTTAAAAAAAATCAATAGGTGACAAAATTTACTAAAATCTTATATGTCATCATAAATCACGTATTTTCCCAGTTTCGAAGATCCGTTTTCGATTCTTGTACCAAAAAACTTTTAAACTGATTCTTCACTGTTTTTTTCTGAGACCAATTCCTACCCTTCAAATAATACGAACAATAACGCATAGGGATATCAAACGAGGTTTATTTGAGACGTAAAATTGAAATGTCGCAATGAATAATTAAATTTTAAAGAAAAGAAAAGTGGAGGAGAGAACGGAAAAAGCAAAGTCATAAGTAAATATCGCGTGTGAAACAGAGATAAAATAAAGTCAGCAGGGGGCTTCGTTTCCCGTCCCAATACTGCAGCCGTGTCCTCCCGGCCCCTTCTCACACTTCTCTTCAAGAAAGACGCTCCAAGAAGGATCGATTTCGGTTAATAAGTAATGATGCAGAGCTGACAGAGGGATGGAGAACTAGGCTGCTGGAAAAGGTAGGGGATGGAAATCGAAGCTTAGTTTCTTTGAAGATCTTCCTTATTAATTAAAGCAACTTTAACTCATTTGGATCCACGAGCGTTACAAGTGCCCTCTATCGTTTTAATGATCCCGTTTTCGCTGACTAATAAGCACAGAGCAGCTAATTTATTCAATTTGCTGTTAATAATGTTCTAAATTATTACCATATCGTTTTTATATACATAAATAAAACAAATTTCTAATTAATTTTCTGTGCTGAAAAATTAAAAAACTTTTATCCACAAGCGTTTTTTGCCACACCAACAAGTGAAAACAAAAAAAAAATGCTAATGTGTGTCGAAATTGCTATTTATTGCGTCAAAGAAATAATAAGAAAATTCTTATTCCAAATACCATTACATTAGAAATTTATTAAAATCTTTTTAATCTTTAAATTAACTATTCTTTTATTGATGAAGAATTTTATGTTATATAATATTCCATGTTCCATAATAATAGTAAAGTATTTCGATTTTAACATTTTTATCACATATTTTTTCTTTTATAATATCAAACTATGATTCTCGTAGTTTTTGATATATAATGTTTCCTTTCTCCGAATTCAAAACCAACGAAAGAAATATAGAATCAGTACAATTATCAATTTTTACAAGTGTGTAAACTTTATTTCTTTAAAGGTTTTTACAATTACTATTAAATGAATCATATTGAGCATCTCGGATATTCAGAAACAATCAGCAAATTTCGTCTCATTAAAACATTTTCTAATAATTTTATTGACAACACCATCCTTAATAATCTTTTGAAACTAGTTTTTTATCTTCCTCTAAAAGTACCCAGATATCTTCATTTTATATATTAAATATGAGCACATTATAATTGCATGCT
Source organism: Ricinus marginatus (assembly GCA_028565995.1). NCBI lineage: Eukaryota > Metazoa > Arthropoda > Insecta > Psocodea > Ricinidae > Ricinus > Ricinus marginatus. Next base: position 2,889 of record JAOWBB010009919.1, read on the forward strand.
CTTGTTGTAATATTAAATTGATATAACACGATATTTTAAACATACTTACACATAAGTTCTTTCGACAGTAAATAATGTAATAATTTCAATGTCATTCTTTTAAAACCTTCAGCATAAAATATAACTTCTTTACTTTTTGTTGTTCCTATCCTGCCATCCTTTTCCTAATGAAGAAAGAGCAAAATCTTTACGTCAGTAATTTTTATTTTCCTTCTCCTAGCAACGGTTCCTTTAGGTAGTTCATTTCCGAGTTCAGTCACCTTCTTATGCGAAATATAAAACAAGATATTTTGCACACTTCTAATTCCTCTAATATAATAATTCTTCTTATAAGACCACGAACATTCGAAAAATTCGCCTCATTGATGACATTTAAAATTTATAATCTCGAAACGATCGATGCACATACTATTATTTTTACCAAAATAAATTTTGAATTTCAAAGCGAAATATTAATGTAAGCTCAAATGTAGCACAAGTGACACATTAGAATTTATTTTAAGATAAATTATACGTTTTGTTAAGGTTAAATCTTTTGAACCAAAAACCTTTATTCGACTGGCAAAACCTCATATAACTGAGTATTAAATTTCACTTACCTTACTTATTTCAAGTGTCCATTTAATCCTTTCAGCTCTGCACAAAAATAAAATTTATTTTTCAAAAGTATATGTGTAGTTTGCTTTTCACTTTTGCGATTGAAAATCAGTTCTTCGATCGATAGTTGGAGTAAGGGGCGATTTGGCTACTTTGAACTGACAAAAACAATATCTACCCTGAGGACAAACATGACGAAGCTATCTCTGAAATGGAAATTCTTACATAAAGGGATGAACATCAACAGTTTCCAAAGAACAACCAATTTACGATATTTCAAACATTTTCCGTTTCTTTATTGAAAAAATAAATAAAAATATGGATAATTGCAAATTATACTTTTTTTGTACAAAAATATAAAATAGAGGTGTTGAAGATAGAAAATAATAATTAATAAAAAATTAAATTTTAGAACTGCAATCATCTTTTAAGTTTAGAAAAAAACTGATACATAAAAACACAAATGAATATATCAAATTAGGTCTGCAATAATTAAAATCTATTTCGATATATCTATTTTTTGATCTATTGAAAGACACATACGTAAAAAATATTTCAAAATTTTATTCATGACTTAAAAAAAAATTAAAATTAATTTAAAAAAAAATTTATGATACACACATCTTTTAAACTAAATCTTATACGTAGGCGTTACTAATAATGATATATGGAAATATATATATACATATTATATCTATGATAATGCATTTCCACAGTACTTTTTTTAATGATATTAAATATTTTTTCCATCCTGTTTTTTTATATTTTAACTTCATTTCCGATGTCGATATATTAAAAAATTTAGTTTTCCACAAGAAAAACTCGGAATAGTTGAATAACCCCTCATTAGATAAAAACTTCTCCCTAACCATGACAAGATTCATCAATAAACAAAAACTGCGAAATCAAAATTGATGTCAATAGCGATGCTCTTTTAAGCTCTGACGTGGCATTAACTTTTAGTCTACGATTTGATTTCATTTTAATGGAGCGTGCGAATCAAAGTTAATTTCGAGTTTGCTAACGCAAAAAAATTTATCAGTTTATAATCAGAATTCGAAGCAAATGATAATGATGATGATGATGATGATGATGATGATGATGATGATGATCATAATAATAATAATAATAATAATAATAATAATAATAATAATAATAATAATAATAATAATAATAATAATAATAATAATCAACTTAAAACATGGCTTTATTGAATTTCGGAAGAATTTTTCCGAATCATCATAGTTTCAAGAGATTTTCGAACTTCATTTTGACATTAAATAAAAGGAAAAAAAAAATGAAATAAAGAATTTCAACGAAAAGTTTCGGTTTCATATTTACGAAAAAGCCCTACATCAAACTTATTTTTATAAAATATTTTTCACATTTCACTCATTTCACTTTTCTTTCACCGTCGGTACTTTTCATATTCAAATAACGTGGAATTCGCCATGAGGCATCAATGGAATTAAGAACGACGAATAAAATTCTTCACCGTAATTGATTTCACGTCTTCTACCATTTTGTTACATCACGTATATACGAGAAATTATATTAAAAGACTCTATTAAGCTTCTTTTTATAAACCGCAAAATAAATGATTTTTCCGTTATTAATTCAATATTTTTGCATCATTAGCCAATCATTTACACATATTGACAATTTACTTTAATTTTAAATATATTATACATATATCTCATGCTGATATTTAATTAAGGGCGATAACGTTTGATATTTTTTTTGGCATAGAAGAAAAATAATAGAGTAAGATGTACGAATTTTATAACAATTTTTTGTAATCATTAAATGATAAAGTTCACTATAAAAGCTTCCTTATATCTCGTCTGTAAAGAATTATATTTGAAGAATATTAGGTGTTAATCCAAATTAAATGAAGAAATTGTTTATATTGAGAGCTGGCTTTAAAAAAGAGATATCAAAATCCAAACGAGATGCAATATTGATGTCTTATTTATAAATAATCTTTTCAATTAAATTTAAATAACTACGGTAGCACGTGTAAAATCACTTAATCTCTCTGGCATGTCGTTTAAACGAACAGTTCTAGGTGCTATTTTTTAAACAGCAAAGTCATCAAACGTGTTCTCATTGAGATATCCCAGATTAGAACGGAGCATGAGAATCACGAGTCCGGATTAAGCCATTATTATACTGAATATCGAATTCCAAATGAAAAATTTTATTTTCTGAAAATAGCAAAACTCACATTTCTATAGTTTTTATTTGATCCATAGCCACCATTATATCCTGCGGCGGATGGAAACTTCGATTTTAATTTTCCTTATTTAAATCCATGGCCATTTTTATTTTATTTTTATTAAAACTTTAGTTACTTCACGAGAACAAAAAAGAGAGGTAATAAAAACTGTATAATATGAATTTAAAAATAAAAAAATTTCACATTTCAGTCTTTTTTCAACATTCTATATCAAAAGCTAAAATTTTAAAAAGGGAGAAAAAAAGGAAAAAAACTAAAACTGAATGACACAAAAATGAAAATACTCCAAAAACAAAATCAATGGACGGAGGAAAATGCTAAAATTTGTAACTTGGAATTCCTTTTTTTCTGCTTTTATTTATTTAATTACTTTAAACCTACGTGAAATTAATGTTATGTGTATCCAAAACAGGAACAAAATCTGAGTAATCGAGGATAATTATACCAACAGAATCCAATTTTCACAGGTCAAATAAACGATTAGCCAAGGAGTTTAAGCTCCGAGGAAGGTTTTGGATAGACTTGCTAACTAATAAACTAATTAAGAAACTGCTTGTAACAATTAATTCCAGGGATGGTTCTGACGACCAAATTTTCCACCAGAAATCTAAGAATTTCAAAATGCAGCTCCAGAAATTTTGAAAATTACAATTTGTCACAAAAAAAAAGTTATTATCCCTTTTCGTTTCACAGAAAATTTTAAAAAGTGTTGAAATACTGAAATACATTTTCTCTAAATAATGTACATTTAAATATCAAGAAAAGCTTATTATAATCAAATATTACGTTACATTCTATAATTTGCTTAATAATATTAACACTTGGAGTCATGTTTTAATGCTTCTAAAGTATCAGGAAAACGACGATGAAACGGGAATAAATTACCTATTTTATATGTTTTTCGCACATGGTGATGCATAATATCTAACTTATACTAAAAATGTTTAAATTTTTTTGAGCAAGGAATGACTTTTATATAAAACTCGAAAATGCTTGATTGCCACTCGTGCTGACATAATGTTAATTTAATAGTAAAAGTATCGACCAAAATTAGTGGACTTAATTTGGGATTAATAACGCTTGAGAGCTAACAATAAATATTTTCTAATTATTTAAAAATTTCTTGATTTGATTTCGTTTGACTGTTTTACATTTTCACTTTTGATTTAGTTTATCAAATAAAAATTTAACCATTTTTTAAAAACGCCTTGAATTTAAATAAAAATCCTATTACTTATATAAGCTTTAAAAGCCGTTAAACGGCGATATCTATATTATATTTGCATTTAAGCCTTTTACGATAATAATTAACTTCATAAACTCAAAAACGGAATATTCAAGTAAAAATGTATAAACAGCGTTCGTGAATATTTGAAGACATAGTCAAATATATTTCAGTTAAATTGCCCAAATTTTCTTCAGCTACAAAACCTTCGGTGTCTACGTAATAAGAAAATTTCTCAAACTAAAAGTTTAAGAAGTTCTACAAGTTGTATTTTAAAATTGTTATTTTAATAAAATATATAGCTAGGTGACATTACAAAACCAAAATTTGGAAACATTTTCAAAAAAGCAGTATTGCCCGAAAATACAACGAAGACAATATACATGTATATTTTGCATATAAGATTACATAAAATGAAAACAGAAATAGAGTTTGAATAATATAAGTTTATTGCTACTGTATACATATATATATATTTATAAACATAAATCAAAATTTTTATACTTTTACATACACAAGCCGCAGTGAAAATTTTAAATTTTTCGTTAATTTATCGACTTCCAAAAAAGTCTTAGTTTGAATCTGATGTAGATTAAGAGAATAATATGGATAAATTCCACATTATTTTTCTGCGGCATTAAAATCAAAATAGTCCATTTGAATAATTGATCATTAAGTTAGTATTTTCTCTGGAAAACCTAAGGTCTAACGATTAAAATTCGTTTTGTGACACATCACATTAAAGGCAAATCATTCAAATAGCAGCAACATCTGGGGAAGAGAGCGTATATTTTTCGCAAAAGATAAATTTGAAAGGGATAATTAATAAAACTTCATTAATTCCAGTCAAGTTTGATTTAAATTTTAAGTATTCAGAAAAATTCTAAAGTTGTTAAAAGTATGATAGGGCTTCTGTAATATTTCCAAGAGATGAAAGACATGAAATCTCACGTAAGACATGAATAATGATAAGCTAAGGAAAAATTTGTAGTGTAAATATGCAAAATCAAAATTAAAATTCAGAGAAATTTTCGAGTGAAGAGGGAACACTGTGACGGTTCTTGATTTTTAAAACCCTAGGATTTTGTTAATTAGGAAAAAAAGAAACGATGACGGGGAACACTCTCATATGCCAAGAACCATTAATCAATTCCTAGACTTAATAAATTAAGTTACAACCGGTGAAAACCAGGCTCTTTTTATCTTCTACGCATCACCTCCTATAATTTTTTTTTCCTTGCAATGTTCCACTGCCTTCCAGCCAATGCTATTGCAATGAAAAATTTTTTCTTGACCATGCATTTGTAAAATTCCGGGCTTTAGCAAAAATTATTCAGACTTAGATTCTGATAATAACATCACAGTATAAACAATAATGGTTACTTTTTTTTCCTAAAAAAAATCAATCTTTATATTCCCAAAATTTTTTTGAAATATAATGTTCAGATATAGATGAGAAAATTTAACCTGTTTAAAAATAAAGTAATTGGAAATAAATAGAGATCAACCTTTTTAAAACGTGGAATTTTATACTTAATTTAATTCTCTGCTTCTGGTCAGAGATCATAATCCCATGAGATCAACCATTTTTGGCTTCCATAATCAATTTTAAGCCATAGAACTTATTCATTTCAATTATATCATTCTCCGATTTACCGTGCATTCACCTACGATAATAGATTTCAGTTTACATCATAACATTATATATATCACCGAATGGTAATTTATAAGGCAGATGTGCTAAGAAACTCAGAATGTCCAAAGCTTAAAGTCATTAATTAAATCATTTATTCGTTATGAAAACTTATGAACATACATTATTTCGAGATCATCATTAACTTCAGACTTATTTTGTGTCTAAAAATTCGTTCTAAATTGAAAAAATTTTCTCGTTTTTACAAAAAACTTTAATTGGGATCCATAAATTCAAAAAAAAAACGGCTGACAATCCGTATTATAAAGTTGGTTTTGAATTATTACAAATATGTAATTCTAGAAACTTTTTTCGCAACTGAATACATTAAAACTCAAATGTAACTATACTTTTCAAGGTGTTAATCAAAATAGAGACATAAAACATATGAACATATAGGGTAAGCAAAGGACTGTAAAAAATAATAAAATTTAGTTTAAAACAGCTTAAAATCGTAATCATTTACGAAACTTAAGTTTGCGCATATTTAAACTATTTGAAGAACCCCGAAACTCAGAACATGTGAAATATTTTTTTAATACTTGGGACACGATATATTTCTTAGTTTATTGTAGCACTGGAATTATAAGTTGATTCAAGAAGAAAATAAAGGCCTTGAAACATATTAATATGTATCAAACTGATTATATATAAATTTTATCAAAGCAGACTAATAATTATAACAAAATGAAGTAATTTCGAAACAATATAAATGTTTTTTCTAAGCTATCGATGGAATGAAGACCATAAAATGAGCTCGCAAAGTGTAAGAAATTCTGACAAAAAGTTCTTTAAAATGTTTTTCGCTTATCTCATGAGGCAAGTATTAAAGAAATCCTTTCACATCGGAAGGGAAAAAGATTGTCGAGAAGTCTGCTGAAAAATGTTTCCATATAACGATTGACATGATCCTAAAAGGAACTCGTATAAAAGGGTGAAAGAGAAATGAAATAAATATTTTAAAGCTTAAAAGTAGCGGGAAAATTTTGAAGGAAAATAAAAAGTTGCAGTGCCTGCTGGGGCCATCCTGTCGCTATTGATTATTCAATTACATTCCGAATGCAGAAATATCGCATCACCTGACAATGAAAGTCAACTTCAAATCTACTTATATTCGACGAGCGATATAAAATTTCGCTAACTTTCTTAATCATTAATCTCAGCATTAAATTTTTATTTTATTTAGGGAACATATGTTAAGGTTTAATTAGCTTGGAATATTTTTATCAAGATAAAATTAATTTTTAATCAAGGAATGTAGTATAAAACTAAAAATATTCTTGTTTATTTACATTAGTTTTTTCCTTCGAACATATTTGTCTTCATAGTAATATTCAATTTCTATACTAATTAGTTACTTAATCTCTTTAGTAACTTAAATTATTAAGTCTGCCAAATAAATTAGATAAGTTTTTCATTTACATATTTTTAATTTTATTCATATGCTCTCAAATGAACAAAAATTTTGAACATTGTTATTAGGAATATAAAGCTGACAAAAAAAATTATTAGTATTATAAATTAATGTTATGAGGTACGAAACAAAATAATAATTAAATATGATAACATCATCTAATCCTTTTATCTTAGTGTACTCCAGTGGCAGTGTTAAACAATAATTTGATGCTCTTTTTGTTCATCTTATCCTTGAATCGTAGAAACCTTTTTAAAAATACATATTCATCCTATATGACGACGGAAAGATCAACTTCCACCAGTTTACCGTTTCCTTAAAACTGTTTCATGAATTAATTAAAACCGTCCTTAAAAGCCTGCAACATCCCTTACATTCTCGTTAAAATAAATACTTTTCTTAATTTTATTAACCAAACTACCCCCCCCAGAAATGGTTTTTTCCTTTATTTTCTTCTGTTTTTCGCACCCTGTTTAACTTATAAAAACGCATAATCAACACTTCAGAAAATCTTTAAAAATTTTAACATTATCCCCTTTTCCTTTAGTTGCACTTTCGGGACTGAAACTCTAAAGAAGCAGCGGCATATGGCGATGGTGATGTTGATTGAAATCCTTCTTGTCACCGCCTTGATTCTCCTTATTTAAAAGGTTCTTTAAAGAACATAAATTTTATAGCTCAGACTTCATTAAGAAATGGTTTTTTCTCTAGCCGAACGAATTCCTTTCATCACTTTCACATTCCATTTAAGACTTATTAAAATTAATGAAGTTCTTCGTTGCCTATTGCAGGAGTTCATCTTACATTTTTCTATGTAAAAGCTCCGTAAACAATAGGTAAGAACACGAAAATAAATTTCCATCGAAATTAAAGCAGAAGTTGGATATCTTCATGTTACCTTGGAAAATATCTAGGAATATAATGAGACAGATTTATATGATTTACCGAATATTCTTATGTGCTATAACACTAAAATGAATATATATATGTCAACTCATCTGTTTGACATAAATTGTTAAGATTCGCAAGAATTTAGGTTTACATGTTAATCCCAAATTATAAAACCAACTTCTGAAATGATGGGTACAATGAAAAGAGGCCAAAACCTAAATTTTTATGCAATGAACCGAATATAATAAATAAATGCAGCCTGCAATAGAAAATAATAAATCTTAAGAGGAAGTAGAATTTAGTGGAAAAATTAGAAATCAGAAAAAGTTAAGGTGAAATTCCATTATGTATTTACAAAAAAACTGGAAAATATATGTTAAATATAAGAATAAAATATTCGAAAAAATACGGTAAATCTCACATCTTGCATTTTGATTAAATCACTCTCTTAGTAAGGAACAGAAAGTAATTCAGTAGAAACAGGTTCGTAATTCATCAAAATTTTATGTCTTTTGCCCATTAAAAAGAATTAAATATTTAACAAAAATCGAAAAACATAAGTTGTATGAATTATGATACTCAATAAAAACAATGCTGAAAAACTGTTTTTAAATTTTTTTCATGTTAAAGAGAAAAATATCGAAAATTACTTGTGGGGATTTAAATTCACCATCATTAAATTAATTCCTATCCATTTATTAAGGGCCCATTTTCAGTTCCAAGTTCCCGTTTCATTTTTCATAAATACATTGGCCTTAGTTATATATCTTTGCATTTCTTGTATCTGAAGAAAACCCATTAATTCAAAAATTCATTTTATATTAGCGAAGTGAAACATGATTCCATAAATAATTAATTAAAAACAGAAAAATATTCAGATTAAATCATAATGAAATTGTAATGAATATTGTCATAAAGAGTAGCATTGAGTCATTCTTTAGGGCTTTTTTTATTAGTCACTATTCGATAATAAAAGTATTAAGAACAAAATATTTTATCACCAAATAATGTAACAAGATTTACAGAGGAAAATTTTCACATATCGAAAGTCAATTTAAATGCAGAGTCCTTGCAAAGAAAAAAAGTCATAATTCTCTGCTGACTTCAGATTTATTTTTATTGCTTTTTAATTCTTGAATTCATTAAGATCAAAGATGAAGGTCATTAATGCAGGGCTTTTCAAAGCTTGTAAGACATAAATTATATTGAAACAGCTTAGGTCTGCATTTATTCTATAGAGATAGGACTCAATTATTAGTACTTATTAAAACTTCATTGGATTAATCAACAGTTGGATCGTTTATATTCTATTTTTATTGTGCATTATATGTTAAAGTCGGTCCGCTGAGATCAAATGACAAAAAAATCAAATAAGTGATAATGGAAAAAAAAGAAAATTATATAAAAAGAACAACAAAAGCAAATTTATGTATGTGATAAAGATGCGAAAAATAAGAAAATTTATACATGATTGTTAAAGCAATTATTCTAACGATTTAAGCTCTGAATTTGGAACTAAAATAGAGAAAAGAAAAAAGATTGTGATGCTGACCACTCTGCGGGATGAAACAAATAATTCAAACAGATCGATAGCTTTGGGGTGGATAAGCTGAAGCGGAAACATAATAGATTTGCAAATTTCGGATTTGTAACGGGTACTTTATGGAGAAAGACAAAGCCTCATCTAATCAGAAAAGGATAGAAATCTGTAGTTAAATTTTCACTAAAAGGATTCTTCCGAGTTCTTTTTGTTCCGATCTGACAATAAATAATTCACACCTAACTCTTAAATTCGAAGGATGTGATTGCAGCAAAGCTATAAATGAAAACTGCATTATCTCTGATATAGGAACTTTGAACATTAAAAAATTATGAACTATTTGAGTGGGATTTTCTGTTATTTCTACTTTATCATGAATTCTTAAAATCATTAAAGTACTTAAAACCCATTTTTTCCTTCACTTTTGAAACAGTATATCTGGTTATTATTCTTCTGTTGGCTCACATTCACACACGTGGATCTAATTCTTACACATTATTCATGTATTTCCTAAATTATAATCGCGCATAATATGATCACATAGAATATTTTATTTTTCGTTCTTTTCATGCCTATACAAATATCGTATTAGTATATTTTAATACATTCTCTCACTACTCAAATTATCAGCACAAATATTTTATTAAATTATGTACAATGAAAATTATTATACTGTTTTTCCTATTTCACGATGAAATACCAAAATTCAGATGCAGATTATGAAACATTGCTTTCTTAATCTTAGAATATCTTGATGTAAGTTATTTGTTCTGCTGACGTATTTAATCGTAAAATTGAAAACTGTAAAACTCATTTTAAAAAAATTTCAAAATAACTCACCATAAGTGCTAACGATTAGGGTCGACATTAATGTTAGCACCCCCAAAGAAGCAACCTCTAGGGGCACTTTTCTCCTCGCCATCCTTGCATACAAATCTGCAATTAAAAATATTATGTAAACCATTTTTCATTAATCAAATTTCAAAAAGAAAAACTTTTTTGAAAGTTGAATATAGTATTTTTTTGTTTTTAAACAAATTATTCATGCGCCCTCTTTGGGAAGACGCGTGACTTGCGTTGTTGCCATGAATAGGTTCACCACCATGAATGTTATTAATAACTTTTTGATTGGACTTCATGCATTGCTCTGGGCCGACTCTATCAACTATGGTGACACAACATAAATAACTTTCCATAATGGGTAACCAGTTAAAAAGTAATCGAGGGTTGATCTGGTTCAGATTCCTCATCATCAATAATAAAACGGCTCCCTTGTATTATTAAAATTCAATGTTTTTACATCCTTCTTAGATCATATCAATTGTTAATAATCAGGTGAATTCAAAATGATTGCATTCAAACGATGTAGTTTTAATGACAAACTAACTCAAGAATTATCTATTGAAAATGGAACATTGAATTTAGAAGTAAAACTTTAAAATTAGAACATTATTCAATTTATTTTTAATATTAAAAGGGTAAATTATCTTATTTTTGGCTGCTAATATATTATTATATAATTTGGACATAATATTTTAAGACACATTGTAACAAACCACAGCTTCTGAAACACAATCTTATCGAAAAAGGCAAACTGTAAACTCAAGAGGAAAATTTCATTCATCACGAGAAATGTGTATCATCTTTTTCGGTAAAAGATTATATATATTTCATTGAAAAACGATGGCGTCTGTATTGTGCAACATAATCAATCGACTGTGTGCAATGCATTATTGGGAATGACGCGGAATTTATCAGTTACATAAGTGAATCAGCATGTTCATCATGCCAGCAAATATTAAAAATTAAAAAATCTCAATCAGTGAAAAAGGGGGAAAAAAAACGTTTGGTCCGGTCAAATTATGCAATGCAATATGAATAGTTTTAGTGATACGCAAAATGAGAAAATTAGATGAAACAATTAAAATAAACACTTAAACAACGATGGTGTATCTTAAAATGCCATCTTGATCTAAACTATTTACTTTTCTCGATGAAATATTTCTGGTTTCGTTTTCCTTTAAAAAAAAAAGAAAAGAAAAAAAAATTATTCGATTTCAATCTTTTTATTTCGCAAGTAAAATGTACCATGCACGAAAAAAAAAATATATGTATATGATGGGTAAAATTGTGGAAAAAAATATTTGGATTCCCTCTCCATTGGGCTTTTACGGTTTATTTAACTGTGGTAAGAAAGATTGAAAGTAGAATGTCGATGACGAACGATTGAATAAATTTCAAACCGAAACCGTTTTTAAAATTATCATCTGAGAGAAAAGAAAACACCCCGTTTTTAGAATTTAAAATTTAAAAATCCCTTTAGGTTTTGTATGTAAAAGAAAAGACGGCATCGATGGGGACCGACTTATCCAAGTTAAATGTAGCGAAAGTAAAGTCGTTGCCGCAGAATATCACGGCAAGCAGAAAAAAAAGGAAAGAGAAAAAATTTTAACATTTATTTTCGGCTCCCCAAAAAGGCACTGATTTAAATCAAAATTTAGCCGAATCTAACCACGCGTGCGTGTACATATATATTTATGTATGTGTATATATATTCGGCCGATAGATAAAACAAAATTCGAAATTTTTTACGAAAATATCGGGCAAGCTGAGAAATACATTTTTCTTTACAATTCTTGGAGCATAGGATTTGAAATGTTGCAAAAATGTTACTGCAATAAATGCGATCCCAGCCGACAGAATCGGCTTTCATTATTTTCTCTAATTACACTTCTATTGCAAATTTTAAATTTAGATTTTATAATCAATTTAGCCATACAAACATAAGCTCTGAAATTAATCCGTAAATTAAAAAAAAAATCGATTCATGAATCATTTTCATTTCGTTTATTATTATTCTTTCACCGAATCATTCATTCAGTCATCGTCAAGAAATAATAAACTATTAGACCCAATAAAAAGAGTAAATTGCTTTCAAGTTTAACTGAACGACTGGGACCGGCTATACGAAACAGGGTTAGGAATTTTCAATTATAGCGCTAAAACCTAAAGACAACGAAAAGCTTTTTCTCTTAAGCAAACATTATTTACGACAAATCCGATACTGAAAATTCTATATAAAAAAAAAAACTAGATTTGAACCGGATCACAAGACACCAATTTCGGTCAAATTTTTAATAACAAAATAATACTACTAAGAATTAATTAGTCTAAAAAGATTATATCGTAGTTGATCATAGAAGAAGATTGATGCTGCTCGAATATCCATTCTCTAATAATAATCAATGATAAACGGGTCTTAAAATGCTAAAATAATTCATCTTTTTGAAGATTAAATCTAGGTTCCTAAAAATAAATTTGAGAGATGGACTGAAAATATTTTTTTTTCGTAAGTATCTTATTTGTCTTTTAAAATCATGCTTTATAGGTTCTTTCAGATGCGATTAGATCCGAATCTTGTTAAGTAGTGAATTAATTTATGTCCATCGCAATAAATAAAATTACTCATAACTATTTTCCCAAATGTCATTAGTAAAATCATTATTATCGACGTGCTTTAAACACAAAAAAATTAACTAATGTAGACAAAAATATTTTATCGGTCCATAAGTCAATTAATGTATAAATATCTAATGCTGTATCTCTGAATTTTGCAAAGACAAAAATTTTTTGTTATTCATATAAATTCCACGGTGAGCTTAAAATATTTTGGAATGAATTGTAATGGCATTTAATTATTTTGCGCGCAGAAAATGAAAAATATGCGCAAGATCATCAAGATTATTTTATTAAATAAAAACTACCATAAATACCAATTGCTTAATATTTTTTTATAACATGCATTTACCTTTATTAAATATTTTCTTAAAATACGTACAGGTTAAATTTTTCATAACTAACTAAAATAAAAGAAAAAGTATAATGCTAACAAATACATCAAATTTTCATGGAACTGATGTTATCATATATGTTTTCTGAGATGTTTAAAACAATTAACAGTTAGATAAATGGTAAATTTTTTCATCTTCGAATCTTGCTTGAAAAAAAATTTTTTTAAAATTAAATTTTAATTAACAATAGTAAAAATGTAAAAAAACTTAACATTTAAAACAATTACAGTTTTGATTGATTAAGATCATTCCACTTTGCATAACATTTCTTGAGACTCACTTCTTACATTTAATGTTGTTCAAATTCTATCCAAATAACAAATCTTTCTACCGAAATTGTAAGAATGTTTTAAATAATTAATCATTAATTTATAATTAATTTCCTTCATTGTGATTTATTTCAGCTTAAATCAAATTTATAGAACAATAAAGATGAATTATATAAATGAAACAGGGATTTTCTATTAAATACATGAACCGATTCTGAAATAATTCTATTGAAAAATTCCATTTAACTAATCTGTGAAAACCAGGCTTCATATAGAGCAATAGTGAAATCCTTTTATTATTCTATCTTATTTATATAATAAAAAATAAAAAATACCTTGTTTCAAGCTTTTTTCGTTCATACTCACTTCAAAAATAAATGAAGTCTATTGTACTTGTATTTAACTTGACGACAAATTATAATGGTTTTCATTATTGCTTATTAAAAGATGTTAATTGCATTATTGTATTCAGGTCCAGTTTATTCTTATTTTAATCTTAAACATCTTCAGTATCATGAAATTTTTTTTAGTTTCAGCTGTTATAAATTTTGCATTTGTAATGTCTGTTTGTAAATGTGATAATAATGGTATCATTAAAAATAACAGTAACAATTCACAAGACATGATCTTCGAAAATTAAATCGTATTCGCAATATATCTCCAAATGGGCGTCAAATTAACATCAAATATTAACTAGAATAATTTTATAACAATTAATTTGTTCAACTATTTGGCGAACATTTTCAGAGAGGTAAATTTTGCTCATTCAGTTGCGGAAACTTTCTGATATTTTCCAAATCAATCTTTGACTTTCATTAATGATTCAATTTTATTTCAATTAAAACAAACATCATACAACTGAATTTTATTCTACTTCAATCTTTATTAAACAAAACTAAAAGTATTGGTAAAACAGAAATTTAGAATGAATTTCAAGGATATTTACAAACCTTAAATATAAAATAATTAGGAATTGGAAACTAATGTAAAATACGAAATTCAGTGGATTGCATCAATTTTACATACGATATTATTTTCAACTGAAGATTCATAATTATTTAAATAGTGAAGAATTTGAATATAACTTAGATATTTTTTTAAAAATATATTTCAAATTAAAAAACCACAATTTATTGTTTCATAAGTTTTCAATTACATAAGATAAACATAAATCTTCCTTTACATAAATGAAAGAAGATAAAAGATTAATCGAAGTGAATATTTATGCCTCAATAAGATTGAGTGTCCTCATAGTTTCAAAAGTCAATCAAACGCAAAATGTTGGAAAATATCGGATAAAAAGCACATCTCGAGAGTGCAATAGCTGTTACCATTTTGTGCTGATTAAATTGCTTTGAATTGCTCTTTCAGCTTTTCCATAATTCTTTTTTTCTTTCTTTCTCCTGGTCCTCCTCTAATAGAATTCGTAATAATACAAGTATTTTACTTTTCCACGGCGAGAAATTACTTCTAAAAGGAAAATGGAAATTCATTTACTTTACCCTCAACTATTCTCCATTTTAGCTATGAAATGAAGGATATATATATATGAATATACATATGATGAAATTTATTTTACGATTATGTACACAAATTTGTGTATTTAACCGCATGCGTTTGATGACTTGGCCTCAAGTCTTATGAGTTTCCTAACTCTTCTGTTACACGGTTGCTGATATAATGGAATAGTTGAATAAACGTAACGGAATCCACATCTTCAAATCCGGATAGTGCTTACTTTAATTATATCCGAACGAATCCATTATTATGTATATTAAAGACTTTTCTTAAGAGGAGGCTCTTTAAAAGTATTTAAATCAATTTATAACGATCACTCAATGCAAAACAATTTTTGTATTGTGAAACTATGTTTATATTGCCTTTTATAAATCTTTTTGTTAACACTTTTCCTTCTTAAATAAAAGTAAACTGATCTCCAAATGAATTTACTTTTTTATGAATAAGTTATATAATCACTCAAGAGTTATAATCGTAGTTTTATTTTACTTACACCTTTATATTCTTAAATCACCAATTTTTATAACATTTTCTTTAAAAATTTTTCATAACTTCAGGTTCTCAAGGCGAGAACAATTAAGTTAAGTGAGTGAATGATCTTAGCAAAAATGAGATCCAAAGAGAAAATAATCAATAATGGAAAATATTATATATATCTATCGAAAGTTATTACAGACAAACGAAAGGCAAGAGAAACTGGCAGTTAATGTTACAGAAGACTTAACAAATTTCTGAAACAATTATTCAAGCGTAAATTATAAGAATTAGAATTTTTAAAGAATTTTGTTTTTATAAGGCTAATGTAAATGAAATATAATATAAAATTTAATAAAGGCAACAAATCACAGATATTAGAGATTGTAAATCAAGTGTAAAAAAAATATCAGAAAGCAGCATACAATTCACATAAAAATTTGAAATAATTGAATTTTTTTAATCACATTGCAATTATAATTTATATATAATATATTATCAAGCGGAAATTTTGTTATAAATCAATTCTCTTGCTTTTTTTAAGTAATATTTAGTACCAGAATAAAATTAGTTAAAAATAAGTTGAAGCTGATATTTAGTTTTCTAAGAATGAATAAGAACCGTGTACGCAATAAAATGGAAGAACTTAAATAGATTGAACACAAAAAGGGAGTTTTCAGTGAAAAAGTTGCTGACATTGAATTAAGATAGAGTATTCCCTTATTTTTCCACATATTTTTTTCCTCTAATCAAATACTTTATATATCTTTATAGACATGAATTTTAGAATAGTTTTAGGTAAAAGATTTATTGTAAATGAATGTTAAAGAAAATATTCGGCTCCAACATTTTAGAAAAAATACGCAAAATTATGCGAATTCAGAATAATTAAAAGAAAAAGAAAAAGAAATGTATATATATATATATAAAACTCTTCTTCAAAAAAGAAAAATATTTTAATCCTAAAAAAAGCGCTCAGCAATAAAAATGAAAGGAAACATTAAGAAGGTAAGAAGGGTTTTTTTCGATTGAAATGAAGCAAAATATATAAAAAACGAAAAATTAAAAATATTACACTATTTTCTAAAAGCAGCAAAAATCCAAAGCTGATGAAAATTTTTATTGCAGTCATTAACGCTCATGGTAGTAAAAACCTTCATCGATATTTGTTCTAACAAGAAGTGTAAAACCAAAAATTAACACATTTTTAAAAGAAATGTAAGGAATCAAAGTGACTTCTTCATCTTGTATACGCTACCTTTCCATTAACATTATTTCCACTTCACCAATGTCGTTTTAAGCTCTGCAACTCTATAACAAGCTGTTCACTTTGTCCCAACTGTTTTCTTCGAGGTCTTATTGTTAATATATTCCTCTCCTCGTTCATTAGCTTAGTTTGATGGACTATTTCTCTTCGATCCATTTTGCCAAACTTCATTATTATAAATTAATTAATAATTAATCTAACGCTCAAACAAATGATTAAACCAAAAACGTGAATTCATAAATTTAATTAATGCAAGCAAATAAAAAATTAGTCGTAAACGTAATTTATATCTACATTCATATTCATTGAAATATTTCAATCTTATTGCAAATGCATGGTAAGTATTGATTGTATAATTTATGAAGATAATAACGGCAAAAATAAAACTAATCCTTTATCGTGAAAATAACGTCATACTATTCACTTACCGCGTACACAGCGGAATGAATCAAAGCAGAACCTGATTCTGTCAATACTACAGGTTATGAGAGATCGAAACATAGTTATATCCAAATTCCATTCTAAGTGAAAGTATGACGTAACAGACTAATTAAGTTTACAATTTACAATGAATCTTTAAAATATAGCAAACTTTTGTATATCTGAAACGATGTTGTAAGAAGAAAAGTCAGTCAAAACAAATTTTTCTGCGGATTTCCTGTATCTATTACATGTTTCATGCCATACGCACGAAGAATTAAAATTTTCTTCATGATTTTGCAGTACAAACAGGAAATACCTCACTTGTTTGACATGTCTGGTACTTCCTCAGGGGAAATTTTCTTTTTTTACCCCGGCAAAACAATGCGAAAAAAGATTCGCGCTTTATGGAAGTTGTCCAGATTTAAGAAGTCTTATGCAAGTTACATAAAGGGAGGAAGCGTATAAATGCTAAAATATTTGTAACATTCAGAGATCAAGTTTTTAATTTAAAAGAAAAGAAAGAAAAGATAAAATCGAATGAACGGTGAAAATTATCACCATTAAGTGGAAAAGCATTTGATTGATTACGGGTATGAAAATTTTTAATAGCTCGCATTAGTTGTGTGGTGAAATGTACACAAATGAGGAGGATCTCGAAAAGGTGAAAGCAACCGTGACTTGTCTTGGAATGAGCACGCTTCTTAACACGAAAGTTTATGTACCCTGATCTCTGTTTTCGGTTGAGACTTAAAGCGCCGTCTCTTTAACTCTCCTTTTCAGATCGATAAACGCACTCTCGCCCTCACTCGCATTTTCCATCTCACTGTCGTGACGTCGACCTCTCTCCAGTACCATCACATTGTCCACGCCACCTCTTTGGTGTCTTTATATTGTAAAGCATATTGCACGCGTCGCAGTCCGCAGCATAATAAAAAAAAACATGAAAACTTGTAACTTTATTCCGCTTAAGAAAAAAGCAAAATCTTTTCGATTAAATATATTTTATAATTTTTCCGCCACATGAGCCATGTATATTGTGAGGGAATTAATCAAATCGTATTTTAATTATTCAGCACAGCTTCATATCAAAAATGGCACAGACAACATTAAAAAAATTTTCGATGAAAACGCTAAAACGATACCTGGAGAATAATGTAAAATAAATTTTTATTGATTCAATTTTGTTAAAATTATTAGAGAAATCTAAAAAGTCATACAGATAAGAATTTATATCATAAAACTGAACCTAGACCGTAGAATGATACATTCATTTATATGCAGCTTCGATTAGATGAGGAAAATATGACTCAGAAAAATTAATTTTATGAATTGGATTTGAACAATACTTGGGAACATTGATGGAAAATTAAAAAAATTCTGCTCCAATTAAAAAATAAATCTAATAAATAGAGTGAAACAATTAAATTTCAACTTATTTTTTATAATCCTTTATTAAAATCAGCAATATCAAAACTCGGAAAATTTAGTTTTTTTTTTTTTACTAAAAAGAACACATTACATTGTTAAATAATATTTAAAAGATTTTTAAAAGATATCGAAAAATATTTCGATTGCAAATGAGATATAGAGAACAGCTAAGTTAGCAATATTATACTCTAATTTAGACAATTACGATTTCCAGTTTCTGGCGCAAAAAGTTGCTGGTAATTTAAATATTTTCATTTCTATTACAATTTCTTTTCTTGGCTTCGATAGGTTATAATAAATGTGAAATTACTTAAAAATTTAAAACGTTTATCTCCTTATTCCTAAAGAAACGGTTTATCTCCATAGAGAAGTGTATGATCTTACACTCATTTTAGGTTAGGTGTTTAAAAGAAGGAATTTGCATGAAATCTAATACTGACGAAAATCTTGATGTGAATAAAGAAAACTTATAAATAAAATATATCTGCAGGGGAGGAAAAAAAGGAAATAGTACAAAATAGCAAAATATTAAAAGAATTTTTCTTTTATTTTTTAAAAATAAAGATCAAAAGAAACACAAATGGAGCTTTATAGCAATTCAAAAAGAAAGGGAATGGAGAGAAAGAAAGAAGCAAAAAAAAAAGGTAAAGTTAGTAGATGATATATTGCATTCGGCAAGAAGAATTGGAAAAAATGGTTAAAAGAATGATAGCTAAGAAAAGACTTTGAGAATGAATAAGATAAATTCAAAAGAGATATGGACCTGAAAGCATAACGACTTGTTAAAAGTTGCGACTGACAACGAGAAATTGGAAAACGTGGACCAATTTAAATATTTGGAATATATAAGTATAGAAATAAGGAAGGAACAAGAAGTAAATAAGAACAGAACTGAAATAATCGCACTTACTTTTGGGAAGTAGTTAAAGGAAACTAAAATTAAAGAAAAATTTATAACAATATAAGAGAAGAAACAAATTTATTACGGTAATCGACTATGTTTTAAAAGTGATGGCGATAGATATAAATTTAAAATCCTAATAAAAAAAATAAAAATTTCTGGCTCCGAATTAAATCGCTTAGGACATAAAGAATGAATATTTCAGAGGAAATATAAATGTTATTTATGTAATGTGTTCAATGTTGCGAATCTTGAGCATTTATTACATAATATTTTCAAAGACTTTGAACAATAAATTGATATTAAAATTTTCTTTGAATCAACTGCTGAAAAAGGCCCTCCGACACGTCTGACTAATGTTACTCCTGAATACGAAAAATGTATCTGTTGTGACGGAAACCAAGTTATGAATCTAGCTAAACTTTAAAAAGAGATTTATTTACTAAATTATTACACAAAGTCAAAAGTTAACGTTTATATATATTGTTTTTTTTGATTTAAAAAACTGACAGCATTGTTAAGAATTTGATTCAAAGTTTCTTTTTTTTTAAAAAAATTGGAAATTAAAAAATGTGTAATAATATTCAGCGCAATTATCCATTTAAATAAACTGATGGTCAAAACAAAGAAATGGAAATGAATTCACTTAATGCTTTTGATAGTTTTATTTAAACGTTTACTGGATATCTAAAATTGTGAAATTCTATCATAAAGTTTTGTTTGCTCTTCATTTACTATCGTTTGGCGAAAAAAATAAAATCCACTTTTCCTCCAACTTCATTGCTTCTAAAGAGATACTCATCAAACTTGTGTTACTCCAAATATCTGTTTCAAACTCAATTTTGTAATATTCCAGACTTATCGGTTGACTTTTGTAATAAATGCGGAAAAATTATTTTTACGCTGCAAAAAAAATTGTTATCTTTCCACCTATCAAGAATCAGAAGTTGTTTCGATAAATTCTGTTCACAATAAAAAAAAAATTGGGCACTGTACATAATATGTATAATTTTTTTCCGAAATTGTGGACACTACATGGTTCATGCTTGTTGTAAGCGTGAACCGTGTAGAGTGCTTCATTTTACTGTCATATATGAATCACTAATTTCCACTCTCCATGGGAGTACAAAGTTAAAATAATTAGTGCAAAATAGTTTTCATGTTTATCGCACCTGATCCAAAATCTCATTATCTAAAGATTTCCCATAAAATGATATAAATAAGAATTTTTTAAAAATCATTAAAAATTAAAAATAAGACAGAGACATATCGGTATCTTAATTAATTTCAATATTACCTTTAAATTCTATAAGTTAAAATAATATTTCAAAACATGAAAAAGTACATTAATGGAGATAAAATTTATTTTATGTATTATGAAGTATTATATAATATATTTTTCTCATTTTAAACAATGAACATTTTCAATTAATGAATGTACTATACAAACATTTACATAATTTTCACATCAATTTTAGCTCTGTAATCCACATAATTTAAACTTATCAAAGTTTTGTTTCTGATTATTAACATTCTATTAACACTCATTGTATTTAATGACTAAAACTTTATTTTTCTTATTTCTTCGTTAAAATGTTTTAGTACCGTATTAGTGAATAATAAGTTTAAAAACTGGTTTTCATATACTGAAAAAAAATAGAAATTAATGTAATATAAAATTACCATACAAAAAGTATCAGTATGAATAAAAATTGAAAACATAAAATAACAGATCACAACTTGGATCTTAAAAAAGGCAAAATGGATTTAGTTCTTTGAATAATTTATGAAATAAGTTAAAAAAATTTTTGCATTCTTATGTAAAAAAGTTGTAAATTTCTTCCTCATTTATA
This sequence comes from Ricinus marginatus, assembly GCA_028565995.1. Classification (NCBI taxonomy): domain Eukaryota; kingdom Metazoa; phylum Arthropoda; class Insecta; order Psocodea; family Ricinidae; genus Ricinus; species Ricinus marginatus. Next base: position 24,472 of record JAOWBB010009919.1, read on the forward strand.
AGACTGAAGATAGTGAAAATCATGATTACTGAAAAATGAAATATAAAAAATTTTTTACACAATATATATATGTCCTTTTGCATGATATGATTTAAATTTATTATTATTTCTATGTTTTCATTATACAAAAACATAATTTGAAATCAATAAGAAAATACATAAACTCTTAAATATTTTTTAATAAGAAAATACTTTGAAATTGATCCTTTATAACATTCAAACTTCAAGTAATAAAAAAAGGGGACCAATTCTTTACTTTATTTTACTTAATATTTATTATTATTGTACATAAATTCATTAAAGAATTGGCTATACTTTAGTAAAAAATTTATTTATGAACCGGGAATTTCAGTTATTGCAGCTCAACAATAAAGTAACTGTTAAATTGTTCCAGAGGAATCTGATATTTCTATAAAACAATCTTGCTTTAAATGACTTTCCTAAAAAATTATTTATTATTTAATTTATGTAAATACATACATAAATACACTTTTTAATGAAAATTTGCTTAAATATCAACATTGGAATAACTCTTTAAAAATTTATATTTCTTGTTTTTGATTTTAGCACAAGCAAATTATATTTTTACAAAGCTTAGAGTGAATATCATAAAAATGTACATAAAAAATCAAACATTTTGTCAAGATTATTATAAGTATTCATATAAAATAAAAAAAATCAAATATTATTTATTAGTATGCTAATTGGACTCAATAATTCTAATACATTTTCTCTTTAAAAATAATTGTAAATGTAACCAATAAAAATGTCAGTATTTACAACAAATGATTTTTTTTAGTAATTATTACATAGATTATTATTTAAAGCAATATAATATTTACTGCAGTATTATAAATCTAATTAACATCTTAGTAAGCATAGGATGAAAGATTAATATGAACATAATATAAGTAAAATCAAAAGCAAACACTATAACTTAATACAACAAAACTTTACCCATGTACTTTTAGCATTTGCAAAAAAGCTTAAAAATTCATATTTAATAAGATTTATAATTTTAATAATATCTTTCCTGATACATAATATTATAGATTAATTAAACATGCTTTCACTTACTTTTGTAATTTCAAAATGAATTAGGTTCTGAAACAAAAATGTTTCAGTCTCCTAGGGCTTTCCTTCCACATAATCCAATAAATGCTACTTATACTCAAAATTAACAAATAAGTAATTACTATACACAATGTTTTTAAGAGCCATTTAAAACTATATTACTTTCATCCTCATTCACAATTTTAACTTTAAAAGAACACATTTAAACTTAGCTTTTTAACATTATTACACAATTGAAGATCACAGATGAAATTGGCAGAATGAATCATTTTATAATCTATTGATAGCAAGTAATAAATTTTTGAACTTACAATATTTCTTATAAAAAAATTAATATTCAATAGAAAAGTAAACTTAGGACAAATAGATTAAAAATAATTAAAATATATTGTTAAAATGATTGAATTTGCAATTTTTGAATACAATTACATAATTTTCGAAACAGTTTAACACATGACAGAATTAAAAATAAGGAAATGAAAGAAAAACTGGAAAAGAGGAATTGAATCAAAAGAATTCTAATCCAAATAAGAATTATTCAGGGCTTCAAATGTTCTTAAAAAAATAATTCAACTATTCTTTTTCACAAACGTCGCGGTTCAAATTCTAATAGAAATCACTTTCTACGTATAATCAACTCAGAACGAAGACGACATATTTTTCATTATTATCCACGAATAATGCTGAATCCATTGCATTTTATAAAAAAAAAATATTTCACGTTTCATTTTAAAAATTACACACAGAGACACACATACATATATATTTATATAATATATAAACGCTTAAAATCAATACGATGATTTTAACAAAAATACCGACGAACTCCAAATCAAATAGGATAGAAATTCCGGATAAATATACGGCAGTTTGAAACGATTCAAAGCTGACGAATTTTAGGAAACTTTCTGTCAACTTTTCATTGAATTAAAAAATTATAAAATGATTTCTACAAATACATTAAAACATAATGGCGTCCGATTCCGATCCAAACTGTTTGGTAGTTTATAACTTCGGTTACTTTCGGAGTTCGGGCATGTCTAGCCGATAACAGCGGTAGAAAGGAGTCGGAAGATGGGGGGAGAAAGGGGGAAGAATGTGATTCCGCCCATAGGTTGCTTCACAAATATGCAAACGAAGTTTTTATTTCAATTCATAAATATTTCGTGCAAATATATTTTATTCAATTCATTTTGCACCATTAAAATACAGATTTCTGATAAAAAGTACGTTTACCCTAGTAAAGGCTTCCATTTATTTAATAAATTTCTATCTTAAACCTGCCTCTTTTATACAATTTTATGCGAAAGGTGATTGATGCGAACTCTATCAACAAAAAGAAGAACCAAGTCAAATTCATAGAATCGTGATTTTTTACTTGAGATTAAACACGTGTTAAGAAGTTTGATCAAATATAAATGTCCTGCAAAGAAAACTGCGAGATGTTAAGCGTCAGAACTTTACGTGATTTATAATTAAAAAAAGGCAATTCTTTTAAATTAAAATCCAAGGTATTTAAAGAGTTGCTGGTTAATAAAGTGATTGAATAAAAATCAAAGAATTATCGCAGCGATATGAAAGCAATGTATTTATAATATGAGAAATATGTAAATGACAAAAACGTTAAAAAATTTTAAAAAACTTCAAATAAAAAATTATCCATAATGCATCCTTAATATGAATTACATTAGGCATTTTGATATTTTCGGGATGCATGAAATTAAATTAATTTTCATTTAACTCTCCCAATTTTAAAAATTAATTCTCCCAATTTTAAAGTATAATGAAAAAATCCTTTTTTTTAAAGACTTGATAAATAATTTCAACAAGAATTTAAATTTTTATTATTTAATTTATTACATAACGTAAAATCAGGAGAAAAATAATTTCATAAAATATAAAGAAAGTTTTCCTACTGTTTTGTATCATTCAATGCCAATAGTTAGTTTGTATTATTTTAAGAGATGTAATTTCTTCCATTACATTCTTCTGATTTTGTATATTTTATCGTATTAAAAAACGTTAATTTATGAAATAAAAAAAAATTTATAAATTGCAACAAATATTTATAGAAATTTTAACAAAAGATTATGAAAAAGAGAAAAATACTTATTATCATATTATGAAAACGTTTCCAGTTAAAATTAATCACCTAAAAAAATTGAAATAAAATAACTACCAATTTTGCTTGTTGTGCCAAGGGGTGAAAACCTTCCTTTGCAATATTGTGGTAAAAACAAAATTTGCCCGAAGCAATAACTTCTTAAAGCATTTTGCTGCAAAAAAAAGAAAAAATATTGACTTCACTTATTAGATCTTTTAATAAAGCCTTTGCTGTTTCAGTAAAGTAAAAGGAGATTGATTTACATTAAAATAGGGTATAGAAATAAGCCCTGGGCCTTTTGATGAAAGCGCCTGGTTTGAATCTAAATCTTTTTAGAAAAGCTCCACAAAGATATTAGTCATCTTGTTCTCTAACATTACTTTTATTTATCCAAACACAAAGGCATGATATGCCTATGATAAAAGACAAAGAAATATGGAATCACGTGAAATGATGATTAAAAAGATGCCGCTTAATTTAATTATAAACTATTAATATAAAGAGGATAATAAGTAGAAAATTAATATTTGTAATATCAATTTTATAACAGATAAGTTTTTTTATTTCTCAACAATTTTAACAAGTGAAAACTTTCACGACTTATTTATAAAAAAAGCATAGAGTTAAACTTTAATTTTTTTTCTTATTGAAACACTAGGAATAACATGAATTAAGCTATACAGAATCACGAATATCTCAAATGTAGATGAAGATAAATCAATGAAAAAGTTGAATTATAATTTTATATATTCCAAACAAATTCTTAGCGAACTTGTATGACAACAAAAGCAGATGATGCCTGCAAAGAAAATAAATATATTGTGATGCGTATGCATTAAAGCAGATATGTGATTTTTTTGAAAAAGTTGAAAATTGTTTCCAAAGAAATTTTTACTTCGTGTAAAATTTACCTCTTAAGAGATAAATTTTATATTAGTTATAAAAAGTCATAAAGTTAAAATGTCAATATTTTTATGTTACTTATGTTATGTAAAGAATTTAGCAATCGAAACATATCGATTGCGAATAACACATCGGTGTTATTCATATAATTTTAGGAACAAAATATTTACATATACAGAGCCTGATTTACGGTGTTCAAGATGTCTGCATCTAAAGTTAATGAACTTTCAACATCATCAGTGGTTAGTTAAACAGCTTCAGACTACAGTTCAATTTAGTTCTGCAAAATATGTCATACTCATTATTAATTTTCTGAAAACAATATTTTTTAATAGTTTCAGATCTCATTCATTGATTTCACTAATTTTAAGATTTTAATGTTCATATAAAAATTATTAATATTCTTTAAATTAAATAAATTAGTTATACAAATTTATTAGCAATTTCCAAATAAATTAAATTAGAAAATATCATTATCATCAAAATATTATTATTACACAAATAATCATCTAATTAAAATTAAAAATATCTATTATTGAAGGGATTCTTCCATTTCTACAGTTTCTTTCCCAATTGTACACTAATTCCAGCTGAAGTTTTTATCTGCAATAAAAAGCAAATGATATTAACATAATGCAATTTAAAGATATAATAATTTTATAAGTGATTTAAAATATTTTTCAACTGAAGATGCAATGCAAGTAATTTATTTTTAATGAATTTAATCTATTCATAAGAACAAGAAAATTTAAATTTCAATTACCTTGTTTAGAAGTGTATACAATATTTCATCAATTTTCCATAATAACGAATAATTTAATTTTCTCCTCATACTCTTTTGCTTTTGATTTTTAATTTTATATTTCTATTTTATAGCATATGATATTTGTTTTTCATTGAGTCAGTTTATTTGAAGCTATTGCAAGATTGTTTTTAATAAAGAAATTCGTAAGATTGTACAAATAATGAACTTAATAAATAATATATTGTAGACTGAAAACTATTCTGTTCAAAAAAATAAAAAATCGTTTTTCCTCCGCAAATTAAAAATTCAGCCCTTCAATTATTTTAATTATTGTGCGATTATTCTATTACTTTTTTATTACACACGAATAAAATTATTTTATTAATATTATGATTATTGTAATAAAGTTTAGATAAATTTATAACGAAGTTTTTTTCTTTTATTATTAGACACCGAGAGCTGGAAAGTTTTCTGAAAACGAGGGAAATTAACGACACTTATGAAATTGCGACAATGTTAACAGTAGCTAAAACCACGATTGTTTTAAAATCAATTTCTACAGTCCATTATTGATTGGTGGTATCAGTTTTTATACACTCATTGAGATGTCAAGATCTTAAATTTAATTTTTTCACTCGCTTTGGTCAAGTCAAATTTATTTTTTTCTTCGTTTGAAAATTTAAGACCCGTTAAAATGGTCAGTCATTTAGTTGGTGGAACTTCGAAACCTAAGTCCGTTGTAAGTTCAGCTGTTTATCATTTAAATATTCAAAAATGTTCCTGAAGCTTTTTCACTTCGGAAAGTTTTTAAATTTTATTATTTATTATGCATGGTACATCTTTTTTAACTTTAAAATGGAGGAACTTAAAGCATATAAAATATAAATTTTAGATTTAATGTAGATTTTTTTAGTTACTTATTTAAAAACAAAAAATAATTGCCAATCGAAATTATTTCTTATTTTTCATTCTTGTTTTACGATAAGAGAAAACAAAATTGACTTCTGCATCATTTTTTAATTCATTGCTAAATTCTTTTCTATTTATAATATTATTTCCCATACTTGGAAGAAAATTAAAATATTTATATCTTTCTTGAGTAAAAGTTTTTTACATTTTTATTTAATTTTATAGGTCCATAAGCATGAAGATAATCATGAACAAAATTATGATACTCAATCCATAGACATTTCTGATAGCAGGGAAAGTAATAAGTAAGATAAAAAATAATTTTTTGAAATTCTACTACAACACAAAGGAATATTTCTAATTTATAAATTTATTTTCTAGAAAATTTTCAAAATTTTACATTGGATCCTATGCAACTATATTTACATTAACTGCTATAGTTTCATTGCTTTTATTAATACCCCTGTTGAACAGAGTGAACAATATTGCATTTTGCAAAATTAATAGCAAAATATTCTCTTGTGGGAATTCTTGTCGGTAAGATTTTTTTACTAATTATTTTTTTTGCTATTATTCTTTTATGTTAATTGTAGGTAATATTTTATAAAACTCTTTAAATACTTTTTATTTAGCTTTATAGATATGAATATTATCTTATCAATTTTACAATTATCTTTGAAGTAAGTTGGAAAGATTAAAAATAAAAAATAAAACAATAGATGATTTGTAATCTTTGTTAAATTGAATTAGGGTTAAATAATCTTACAATGAAATAAAAAGATAATGATGAGATACAAAATCTGTCCCAAGATTGACATTTAATTAATTTTTGATATTTTAAAATTTTTTAGGAATAAAACAACCTTTTCTAATTTTAAACAAGTTTAATTCATTGGATAAATAAAGTCATTGGATTATTGAATTTAATATAATAAATAATAATTTTAATTTAACATGATCATTAGTTTTTTACTTTTAATTAATTGTACACATTAAACTAAATTTTTATATCATTTTAGTCTTGAGCTGGTTGAGACCATCCCAGAAGGAATAACTTTTAATGATACATTAAATCATAGTCTAACTTTTGATGTGTGGAAAAATCTTATAGAAAATGCAAAAACTTCAATAAAAATTGCCAGTTTTTATTGGACTATAAGAGAAAATGAAACTTATCCTGATCCATCTTCAAAAAAGGTATTTTGTGCATTATTTTCAATAAATAAAATTAATTACAAAATTAATAATACTTTAATTGATATCACATGTAGTTTATATGATGGAGTTTAAGGCGTTAAATGATAATTTTTTTATAAATATTTTATTGCACTTTTTAAGAGTATTAAACAATTATAATTACCTTTTTTTAGAAATTTATTTTTGATATTTAGGAATAATGAACTAATTAATTAATTAAATATTATTAAAATGAAATCTTGTTTTGTTAAAGGGTGAAGAAATTTATCAGGCTCTACTAGCTGCAGGGCTGCAGCGTAATGTGACTGTCAAAATCGCACAAAATGAACCATTGACTTTTCAGCCTAATCCAGATACTGAGTATCTTCAAAAAGTGAAGGCAGCTGAGGTCAGAAGCGTGGATCTTGGCAAATTAATTGGAGCAGGAGTGTTGCACACGAAATTTTGGATCATTGATTATAAACATATTTACATAGGAAGTGCCAACGTAGATTGGAGATCATTAACCCAAGTATGATGAAATTATTACTTATCAAAATTTATAACATTTTTTGTAATTCCTTTATTAAAATTGAAAAATTGTTTTAATTTAGGTAAAAGAATTAGGGACAGCCATATATGATTGCCCTTGCGTTGCCCATGATTTAGCCAAGATTTTTGAGGTTTATTGGGCTTTAGGAAAAACTGATAAACTGCCGGAGAAATGGCCTGATTCATTATCCACGAAATATAATGCTAAATCACCTTTGAATATTTCGCTGAACAATGAGACAAGCTTGATGTATTTCTCTGTAAGTTTGAAATTGTATAAATTAATTTTAGTAATGATCTACTATAAAAAAAATTGATGGGTGTTTCATTTATTTTTAGAGTTCTCCTCCTCAGCTATCTCCCAGGGGAAGAAACAGCGATTTAGACGCATTGCTTAGGACAATTGCTAATGCTGATAAATTCGTATACATATCCGTTATGGATTATTTGCCCCTAATATTATTTGAGAAATCAAAAGTGTAATTTCATTTGAAATTTAAATTTTCAGAATTCTCATTCCTTGAATTTCAACTTGATAGATATTTATGTTATTTTTAGATTCTGGCCTTTGATAGATAATGAAATTAGACGAGCAATTATAGAGAGAAACGTGAATATTAAGATACTAATTTCACAATGGAAAAATACAAAGCCCATGATTTATAACTTCATGAATTCGATAAAAAGTCTTAATCAGTTCAATAAAAAAGCCATTGTCGAAGTGGTAGGTATAAAACGTTCATTAAATCATGATTTCAGTTCTTCAGTATTTTTGCTGATTGGATCAATGGTGAAAAATTTAGTGTCTGTAACTCTTTCATGGATTTTGAAATTAATTTATTACTATGAACAATAAAACTTGTGTTTGCTTGACGAATGGACTTGAATCCCTGTATTTTATTTCTTGTTAAAATGATGTCTAATTTGAAGTAGAAATTTGCAAAGAAAGGAAATGTCAAATAAGCGAGTTCTGGTGCTCAATTGTGGCCTGAATTTGCTTTTAATTTCTTATTCAAAAATTATAATTAAATAAACACTTTTTATTCTGAGAGATGTAACGCCACGGTTTAAGCGATATAACTGGAAGACGCGTATCCATTACTTTTCAGTTCATTAGCGATAAATCTGGAAAATTACAGGAGGAAGTTTAGGGGAATATTTGTTATCGAAACAAAGATTGAGATCCTTAATTTTATTTTGTGAGAAAAACACTTGTTTAAAACATAAAATCTTATTTAATACATAAAAATTTCAAATAACACTTTTTTGTATCATTAATAATGTTGATAGCTTTATCTTGCTAATATATTTTTTACTTTTAGAAAAAATTTAAGCTGCAGAGCACACCTTCCCAGGAAAAGATACCCTACGCAAGGGTTAATCATAATAAATATATGGTGACAGATAAAACAGTCTTTATTGGTATGACAAATGTTTTACAAAAGTGTATGTGAAAAGTTACAAATCACATTATTGTACGTTATAAATAAAAACAATTTCATTTAAGGTACATCAAATTGGTCTGGAGATTATTTTGTGTCTACATCCGGCACTAGCTTGGTGATTTCGGGAAATAACACTATTCATAAAAAGTTGATGAAAATATTTGAAAGGGATTGGAATTCCAAATATGCTTTGCCAATTTATTAACAAGACGTTTAATGTATGCAGTCGATATTATTTCATTCCTTCTTATTAGGTAAAAATTATATTTTGATGACTTTGATGTATAATTGTACAAATAAATTCATAATTACTGCTAATTCTCTTCTTCGACTTCATTTTTTTCTTCTTGAAATTTCATTCTGGCAGCTTCTTCCTTTTCTGACTCCTCAATAACGCTCTTATTTATTCTTCTTAATCTCGGTAGCATTCCGATCAATTTCAATCTAAAGCAAAAACCGATTTGAATTTGAAGGAAATTTATGAAATGCAAAGAAAAAAAAATTTGAATTACGATAGTCTGGAAAAATAAAACAAAAAATTAAAATAAGGTTAAATAATGGGATATAAATTTTGGATTTAAAAAAGCGCAAGATGAATACCTGGAATTTTCAATCTCCCAAAAAGGGTTGCCTTGAACTACGATCCTTTCCAATCTCGGTAAAACCTTTAATTCATTCAGTTCATTTTCATCTTCAATTTTACAGTCCCTAAGGAATTTTTTAATTTATAAAATTATCCGTCTTAATTTTGCCGCAAGAAATTTGTTATTGTTCTACCTTAGATTTATGTAAAATAATCTGTCATTGCTGGCACTTAATCCTCTAAGTTGTTTTAGAGGATTGTTCCTAAGATGTAAAAATTTAAGATTTTTTAAAAATTTCAAGCCATCCAAATTTGTAATTTCATTATCCGCCTGGAATGCAAACATCAATTTTAAAAAAGAAATTAATAAATTGATTTGGATTGAACTCGATGTCCATGAATTTATCATTGTGATCGAGCGTTATTTCGCTCAAACTTGACACGTCAATTCAATGTTATGGATAAAAACAGATGGATTAAAAGAAATAAAAAAATTACTGACGAGAAACAGCGAAACTAGATCCGAAAACAGGAATCCGGCAATTTTCTTGAGACCATTTCCTCTCATGCTTAACTCCGTCAGTTTGGGCAAAAGGGAAGGACACCATAAATGTGGCAGTATTTTCGGAATGACATTATCTAGAATGAGCGGAATACAATTTTAGAAAAGGCGGTCATGAAAAGCATGCGGTGGTGTGTTGATCAAATATACCTACAGCTAAGATCCAAGTACAGGAGATTTTCGAGCGGCCTGACTTCGCAGCTTGATATACAATTTCGTTTTAAAGACAAAAGCTGAACGAAAAGTTGACTTTAAATTCAAAAGGAACAACACCATGATTACGGAACACAAATAGATAATACCATACCTGTAATTTCTGCAGAGAAGGAACTGCAACAACGCTTTCCACCTGATTCTTGTCAACAATTAGGGCCTTTAATTGTTTCATGTGTTGCAACGGACTGAGGCTCTCACCATTTAAACGATTCGCAGTTAGATCAAGATAAATGACGTGCTCAAATTCCGGAATTATGCAGATATCCGTGACATTCCTAAACAAAAGGATTCCGAAATCTCATTCGGAAATTAACCGTAATAGAGATTAAGAAATTTATACTTTTACTCCCCGTAGGCGAAAACGTACAATTCGGATTAGGCAACAATCAGCAATCTTATTTAATACTTTTACTACCTGCCAATAACCTCCATTGCAATGTATGCATAAGTGGGATATTTGAACGTTTTGACGCCGTTCTCATATCGAAAAGTTGGCCCCACACACGTAAGGCAATCCGATGCCTCTGATTTCGACAATATTTTACAAAGAAGCTCTTCTTCTTCCCATTCGCTCAATCTATAAATCATAAAGATGTAATAAATATGTAGTACGAAACTGTATTTTCAAACACTTCAGTAAATCAAATTAAAAAAAAAATAAAAAGCTAGCAATTTTACTAATAGTGAGAAAAACACCAATATTTAACTATTAATACAATATCTTTATTAACGAAATAATGAGTTATTTATGAACCATATTTTTTATTTTCAGCTTGCAGTTATGGAAGTAGCTTGCTTTGATGATTTCTAAACAAATTCGTAAGGAAAAACGAAGAGTTCCCCAGCTATTAAAATTACGAATTAATTCATCTTGTAAATAAACATGAACTAAGGCACCAACCCGTATTCTGATTCCATATCCGCAAATAGTGTTTCATTTATAATTAATATCTTACACTAAATTCTACAATGTAATATTATATTTACACAAATTCCATGAAATGAATATGAAATATTCTGTAGACAATATTTATATTAACAATGTGCTTATCTTCATTCTTTGATTGAAACAAAAGAATAAATAATAAATTTAAAACTCTTCTCTCCCTCTTTTAAAACTTTGCTCCAGAATAGTTTTAAATTGCATGCCAAGACTTTTGAGTTTTTTTGAATTCTACATGATTAGGACTCTTATTTCTTTAATTAAGGAACTCACGAATTTCATAACTTTTTATTGTTTATTTATAAGCTTATATATTTAAACCCAAATATTTTATTTTCCCTCTCGATAAGTTTGTTATTATGTTTTTCCTCTATTTGGCTTAAGAAATGATCTGATGGCCTATTTCTCTTTTCAGTTTTTGGCATTTGTTTCTTCAGAATAGCATACGGAAAGTTGATACATTCATCCTGTTAATACAAAGAAGCTTTTACAGCAATTCTATTTTTCGTAAATTTTCCATTAATGATGTGGCTATAATTTTTTTCGTCTTTGTAAAAGAAATTAATTAAAGGCTATATTAAATAATCTATTGTTCATTAAATAGGTTAATGCAAAATAATTAATGGGTCACGGATGCAGTAATAACACTACCACATTGATACCATAAAAAATTAAATATAATTTTGTGTAAAAATAGCGTGCTTATGTGTCGTTTTTAGAGTCATTTCTATCTTCAGCACAAAAAATACATAAAGAAAAAGCTAAAAATTTTTAAAAAGTTTTTCATCGAAGAAATGTTACAGCAGAAAACATACAATGTCCATATTTTATAATTATCCAGAGAGCAATAAAAAAAATTTCTGATCGTCATAAATTCAATTTTTTTTTAACTCAATTTGAATATTATAATAAAAGTCTTTTATTAAAAGATAAATAAAATTCATAATACAATGAAAAGAAAAAAATTTGAAATTAACAGGTAGTTCCAATTTTTTGACCGTATTTCACTTTCTGTCCAGCTTCTATATCAAAATGAAAGTTTTTAGGAGCTTCGAAGATGATGACTATTGTGGAGCCGAGTCTGAACTCTCCGAAAAGTTCTCCTTTTGAGATTTCCACACAATTCTGACTATCTCCTCCCCCATTGCAGTCTTTGTTAAAAAAATGATCCCTTATATTTGGTGTATTTTTCCATTGGTTAGTGCGCAATGACTGAAATAGAGAATAATAAAATAATAAAATAATTTTAGGACAGTTATGCAATAATTGTGAACTTTTTTCAGCATTAAATTTTAAGATTTGCTTTTTTTTGTTGAGAAAATTTTGAAAATCGAGTTCTTTAAAATAACTTATAACTTATGAATGTTTAAAAATGTTTTCTTTTAAAATCTCAGTGATAAAATTTTTATTTCAATTTAATTTTTCAAAATTAATACAAATTAAGCATAAAAACAATTGTTTAAAGGATCATTAAATAACCATACAATATTATGTGACAAATGACCTGAAGATAAATATTTAAATATTTCCATAATTTAAATTTAATTTTTAAATTTGTAAATTTATTTTAAATTATTTTTAATTTATCTTAACTTAGAAAAGACCAAAATAAAACTTACAGGATCAAATTGAACCCTAATGGAACCGACATTTGTAGCACCAACCGCTGTTAAACTAAAAAATCCGTGAAACCATGATCCAACGTAAACTGCTCTTTCATTTATTGAAAAAAGATTTCCGATCCAGCTGGCTATTGCAGGATTGACGCTAAGAAGTTTACCTGAAAATCAGAAAAAAAATGATAAAATTTTACTAGGAACAGAGATGAAACTTTTACCTAATTCCTTCAAATTGAGAGGCGGTCGCTTTCTAGTGCTCAAAAAAGTAAGATATACAATATATTTTTCGTTCTCGGATTTACATCAATTCCGTTAACGTGAGGGAAAATAATATACGTGTTCCTGAGATTGACAAAAGCTTTTTTTAGTGAATAAAGTTTCTCAAGAGATGAAACCTATATTCCCGGGGAATGCAGAAATCCATAAAGGATTTTCCCTTTTCCCGAAAAGAAAGAAAAGGTAATTCGAACTATATCAATCAACCGCGAGTATGAAAACAGCAAAGCGGAAAATTCTTTATGAGATAAAGTAAAATGAAAAAGAAAATAATGTAAGAGGATCGGGAAGGGCCACGAAGAAATGGATTTTTCGCCTGCGGCGGAAGGATTATAAAACAAATGGGTTCAAAAGTGAAACATATAAGCTGCACACGACTTAGAGGGATCGCTATTCTTATGGATTAACTTAGTTGCTCACAAGCTCGGTTCATTTGAGATACTTTCCCAGGATCAGGAGGAACTTGCAGATACTACAGGTTACAAGATAACACAGCTTTCCACAGTTTTACGCAATATCTCTGGTACCGAACAGTCATGAACACAAAGAAAGGGGCAAAAAATACAAATTCTTACACCTAATGGTGTATTATATATATACAATATAATAAACTTAGGAGATGAAACAAAATAATTAAACGTTTTACTTAATAGTATTAAATAGTTAAAGTATCATTAAGGATAGTTTAAAAGTTATTATAAGTTTAAAAAAAATATGATGTTGTGAAGGATCACTGCTTAAATAATTTTAAAATTAATTGTATGAAATAACTGAATATATGAAGTATTATTAAACATGGTTTTAAAAAATGATTGTGGGATATTTACAGAAAAATGCCATCATACTGTTAATTTAGAAGTGATCCTGTTTCTGAGTTACAGATTTACGATCACATATGCTGGCATGAAAGTCAAAAGAAGATTCAGTGAATAACGGTCCTTCAAGAGAAGAATCTCGCAATTCTTCTAGGTATGGGCCGACAGAGACCGATAAAGATTTTCCCTGTCTGCTGTAAAAAAAGCGCAAAGGATACTTCTATCAACTTCGAAAAAAACCTGAACAATGATTGTGCAATGGAGAGAAAGGACAAATAGGAAAATACCGATTAGATACTAAGTCAACTCTGAAGCGACTAACGAATCGCTCATTTTCCTCGTTCACATGAAGAAAAAATATGCCACATCTGCTATGGCCATACAATTATCTGAAATATCCCTAATTAAAATCGAATGGATGTATATTAAAAAGGATGGACTACAAAATTGATCCTTGAGGTGTTACAAGTATTTTGGAATTGAATATGTTGGTGTCAATTGTAGATTATAGGGATACTGCTCAGTGAAACACTTCGCCGAGCAATACATAATTGCACCGAGTTATCGTAGCTAAATTCAAAATATGCTGCTTGGCACTTGACAGTGTCAAAGAAGCTGCAATTGAAAATACTGCTGGTAACGAAAAATTAAATGCTGAGCTTACACAATATCCTAACAAAGGAAAAAATACACAGAAAAAAAAGCAGGTTAATTTTTCCTAAGAACAATAAAAATTGCAAAGTTTATTCCGTTAAAAAAACCAGAAAATCAACCGAACAACAAGAAATCAAAATAAGAGGATTTCGAGTAGGATACAGATTTCTGCTTATTCAATATGTCAGGAAGCTTTTTGAGAGAATATAAGCGGACAGATTGAAGTCTCATCATGAAGGACATTTCCGTGGACTATGCCAAATTATTATTGATTTCGAAAAAAGACATAAGATACGGTTTTTTCTGAATGCCGTCATACTTTAAGTGATTCCCACGGAATCATTATTTAAAAATTAGAAAAAAAAGTTATGATCAATTGTAACAACAATGCTATCGACAATTAGAAAAGTTCGACAAAAATCGGTACCCTGCTCATTGTTATGGGACATCGCTTCGATGTAATTCTATTTTTTTCTATATTGGTAGTACCGTAATCGGCTTGCCCTGCGGATGACTACATTAATCGTTGAAATGGGAAAAAATATAGATGAAATAAAAGAACTAGCTTCATATTAAAATTTTATGCGAAGAATAATCAACCCTGTGAAATGGAGTTAAAGTTGCATAATAAAGACGGAGGTCATGCTATTTAAAGCGCGCATCGCGCATTGGCAAGAGAGCATCGATCAGAGTAACACAATCAATAAGATAATGGAATAAGAGCAATAAGAAAATACAGAATGTTGGTGCTTAGACGATATCACATCCAGCAAGAACTCAGCCTGCATTTTATTAAACTGCATTGTAGAATATTTATATTTGTAAAATATGAAGGACATTCGCAAAACTGAAAAAACAAATAATGGAACGAATGTAGAAAAAAATGGAAGAATGAGAAATTAAATTGTAAGGCGGATGAAGAAATATAGTAAAAATATTTAAAGCTCACTGGAGAATGGATGCAATACAAACATGTCAGACACGGTTTTCGTTAGATGCAAATCTTAACTAGACGTATGCATTATTTTCAGAATATCTGCATCGTATAGAGGTACAGAAATTATGGTATATATTCTTCCTTAGAGTAGGTAAAGCTCGTTTTGCACACGCTGACTGAATGCTCAATCTGCTCGTAATGAACGCGAGAACCTAAATGCGGTGCTTCATTAGAAACAAAGATGCTTAGTATTCGATTGTATGCATTCGATTCATGAATAGGCATGAAAGCTTCTATTCCTATCGGAAAAATATCTTTGTAATGTTAGAAATAGTTATTACGCGAACGATCTTTGTATAATGGGGTCAAAGATTGGAAGTGCAACATAATTATAAGTACATTTGGTCGGCAAGATAGAGATACAATCGGATATCCAGGCCGACAAAAAAACAATGTCTGAATGATAGATGGGTTTTTAATGCGTAACATCTTTTTGTGCTATAATCCTACTCATCTCATCAGTAAGGACTGCTGGAGTTTTGCCATTTATCATTGAATTAAAAGACAAAAATATATTTTAAACTAATATAACTAATATTTATGCAATTCTTTTAATTAATTTTTATATTCATATCTTTCAAGTAGTAGCAGAATACCTCTTTATATATTATTTATTATCTTGCGCGTAGAATAACTTTTTCTTTATCCTTACATAAAGCTTACCTTGGAAATGCCTCCTAAAATTAACTTTCCAACTAATGGGAGAATGAAATCTATGATAATCACCAGGGGCTAGGTACACCACACACTGATACAGTTCTGTATCTTCCTTCTCTTTCAGTCTTTGAAGATAAATATCATTTTGGATCGTTTCATCCACTTGAAGATCACACGATGGATTTAATCCATTTATTTTTTTTTTAATTTTATGATCATCTTCATCATCTTCGTCATCTTTATGACTGACAGATGATTCATGTGAATTTTCTGACGTTGCTCGGGAATGACTACTAATTTTTTTTTTGTTATTATTCGGATCTTTCCATGTTTGTTTACCTGTAACATTAAAATGAAAAAAATTAATAATTCAAATATTTTCAATTCCGGTGTTTTAGAAATGCCTCTATATATAATTGTGAAGGTAAATAATAAACTTTAAAAACATGTAAAATTAATTTTTACTAATTGGGAAGATCTTTATTTCTGTTTTTTCAAAGACCATACTATTGCTCTGAAAAGTCTAAAAGTCTTCTTCAGCGAAAGAATTTGCATTATTCACCATTAAATAATGAGACTGCTTTTTCTACAACTCTTCAAAGCGAGATTTCTTCTTCATGAAAATAATTTTGTTGCAATAACAGTAACAAAATGAATTTTTAACTGTTGCATGCAATATACGCATGTAATACATATGTAATATATATACATGTCAGGGCCGACGGAATTGTTTTGTAAGGTTTGGAGGCACTTATTTCCAAAAAGATATCACGATATAATTAAATTTTATAAGAATATCAACAGCACATTATAATCACTCCTTACTTATCGATCCGAAAACATTTTTTTTTTACTCGATTAATATGAAGCAGCTAAACCATAAACAAGTTTCTGTAAATTATTTTTCGATTCTCATTACACCAATTATGGACAATTGAATTTATGATGTAAAAATCTATATGTTATGGTTATAAGAACGTTGAATGCTTTTCGCAAAACTGTTACTAGAATAAAAAATGAATTTTATATTAAAAAATTCTATTTCCATTCATCAAATATTTCAAATTTTATTTGATAATTTGATACTAGGCAGCTGAACAATCATTTTAACAGGTTGATTATATTTCTGATTAGGTAAAAAATTTCTTCGCATGACTTTTCTTTGTAAAATATTTTTTATTTTATCAGAATGTTCTAGCATAGAATCACGTACATAATTTTAATATATCTTTTCATTCGTTTAATTTAGTATATCTTAAGAAAATAATTATTTGCAAATCATAATTTTATTAAATTTTCTAAAATTTGTCTTCTTTCTTATCTTTAAACTAAAATTTTGTGTCATATCAGTTTATATTCTGTTACTAATTTTTTGAAAATTATTTCTGCTTTTAAACTGAAGTTGCGTTAATGAACAGCTCAATTATTTTTCATTGAATCAATTTCTTCAATTTCTGATATTCATTTAGATAAATCCACCACAAAATTTAGAAGAATTATTTTATATTTTTCTTCTACACCACAGCAGTGGTAGATGTCGTTAAGTGAGGAGTGATCCGAAGAGCGATGAAATATGATGCCGGCCCTGTATTAGGTCGCAGTTGTTAGTTCAAACATATTATATTTTTATGAAATGATGAATGATAGCGCAACGAGACCGAAAATATTTCATGGTGATGAATACCTGAACAAATTTGGTCTTGAGAAGGATCACAGTTATTTGAAGATAGGGACAATTTTGATTGTCCTCGATTGTCCTCATTCCAGCTTGCGGCTCGATAAAATCTCCAATCCCAGACGAATAACGGTTTGGGCTATTCGCTGAGCCATTTCATTCTTGGACAGAAACTGAGCAGTCTCGCCTTATCTTGGTTATCTGCGAAGCAGTTGCTAGCTGCTGAACCATTTTCTCTGATTCATTATTCTCAAACAACCGTAAGGTTTTTGAATAACCAGTCAATCTTAAGAAATATTTCTGTTAGGGTAAGCATATATTGAATAATTGAAGCTTAAGCTTATACGACTTATTTAAACACGAACTTTTTAAATTTGCAATTTCGGAAGAAACGACCCTTCAAAACTAAAGTCTCACTATTTAAAGGATTACATTCTTTTTCATTCTGTATTTTAGACCTTGTAAAAATTTATCAATGCTTTCATATCACTAAATGAAAGCAGGAATTCTGCTATTATAATTTATAATATAGAATCAGCTATAATTTTGTGTAACATAAACAAACTTTCATGACAGGGGGCGTTTTTCTGTAAATTAAAAATCGGATTTTTCTTAAACAAGTTCATATTATAGTTATTGAACCTAATGTTATCAATTTTTTCATTCGCAAAAAACAGAAAATGTTAAAAATTACTATAAGAATGGAAGCCTAAATGCGTTATGTAATAAAAAAGGTTCTCAAAATTAGTTATAAAAACTAAAAGTCTGCATGCAAAATAAATTTACCTATAATACAGTATGTGATTTATTAAGGATAAGGATTACATATTTTTGCAGCTATTACTTGTTGAACATGATATACTATTCCATTATTGGATAATATAATGCTGCATAAATAAGGGATAAATAAAAAAAATAATCGGACGACACCTTATAATAAAGAGGCACGATCATTCAAAAATAAAAAGTGGTTATTTTCATTATGAGCGTCAGATTTTTTTAAATATTTCATATAAAACATACATCGCAATAAAAATAGTAAGCGCAGGGAATAAAGTTTGACACATTTAAATTACTTAATATTTTAAAAATTTTACCTAAAAATTGTTGCAAAGAATATGTAACTCCTTTCACTTGTTCAACTTGACAACTCGTAACTTTTCCAAAGGTTAACACTTTACCGTCAGCCGGTGAAACCTATACATAAAGATACAATAAAAATCACATAATAAATGTATAAAAAAGTATGCACTATAAAATTGGTAACATAATATTTTATATTTAGGTGTATATTATAATGTTTGACTATTAAATATTTATTCTTTTTTGTTTTATTTATTCTATTTTATTTCATTTTTTCATAAAAATAATAAAACAGACTGCTTACTATGCTCCAACAGTCATGGTCTATAGGCCGACATTCTTCCTTTATAGGTCTAATAAAAAATTCCGCTAAACTACGATAATAAGTCAAGTCTTGGATTTTACATTCATCTAAATTAACACCGAATGAACTGGCGTAAAACGAATAAATTTTAGGTCTCAGAAATACGGGTAGATCTAGGTTAGTCATGGTTCCCCAAACTCTTGAAAAAAGCCTTAAAGGCAAGAGCGTGTATATTTTTATCTAGAAAAGAAAAAAAAATTATATCAAATTTATTGGTTCAATAATTTACTTACGATATTCAAAGTAACTGTTTTTTAAAATTTTTATAACTTGGATTAACTATAAAATTAATTAAAAAACCAATCTAGGAATTGGTCTTTATTATTTATTAATTTCTTCTAAAAACTAATAAAACTTGGATTATTAAAAGTAATTGGTCTCATGTTATTATGAAATTTTATTAAGAATGATCATACAAATTATTTATTTAAAACTGAGTTAATATCGCACTTGTAAAATAATTTTAGAATTTATTCATATTTTTTGGCATTTAGAAAAATATAATTTTGAATCGCAATAATTTAAATTTTTATTGTAATGATTTAAATAAAAGTGAAATGGTTTAAGTTTAAAATTGAATTAGCTGTAGCATTTCTTATAATTTTAAGATTTTTTACTTTAATGACAGATATTTGAATCAAGAAATAGTGTCAGAATAATAGAAGTATGAAAACTGTTTGAAATAACCACTATTAATATTAATTTAATGATCCAAATCAAAAAAATTATTTTAAACTAGGCAGAAAATATGAATAGATTTTGAAACAGCAGACTGTGAAGTTAAATAATTCTACATTGCTAATAACAAATTGTAAAACTGATTAGACATTGAATCAAAATTTAGTGTATTATTTATGGTATACATAAAATTAATAAATAAATTTGAAAAAGTTAAAATATAAAGTTTTCTTCATCACAAATATATTTCTAGATTTGCTCGAAATTTGATATTAACAGAGTTTTTATTAACTGAGCTTTAAATTGATAAACTACTTGGCCGTAAAATGCTAACATTATTGACATTTATATTTATCTCATTTATCATTTATTAAACTTCAGTTAATGCTTCTGCCTGGATAATGGCACTAAGCTTGTCTACAACATGAAATTTTCGCGTATCACAGAATAACTAAGACCCTGCACATATTAATATTTCAAACACAAATAATTTAATCATTTTCTCTTATTAAAATAATGTATTCTTTGCGTTTATGTCTTCTTTGTAAAAATTAATTTTTAATAGAGCAGACTTATAATGGAACTGCTTGTTATAAATATCATTCCAAATGATACTTTGGAATTGGACACATTTAATTGAATATTTTCAAATATTGGTTCTAAGAAAAACACTAAGACTGAGTAAAATTTGATGAGGCACATTATCGTGAAAATATATAACATTTAATATACTCCTTCTATAGTATATTACAATATGTTATTGAGTTCAAAAGTCAAAGGTAAATAATCTACTGATAATGAGAAATCACAATCTAAAGACATTGATTTCCAAGCTAAAATCAATCACCTTCAAACTGTAACTGTGCAAGAAAATTTTTAGTAACGACGGATACTTAAATATTTTTTGCATATGAAAGTACTGAAAAATATTAAAATAATGTAATCATTGGTAATTGACAGAATTATTTAGTCTGAATGTAAATTGTTTTGCAAAGTATTTTTCCATTTTTTTTGCAGAAAATTCCTCAATTTCTTTTTGAAACATCAAATTTTAAGTAATTGGCATATTATGAAAAATTTCCCATTTATTTTAATACTAATTAATTATAATAAAAAGGATTTTTGACAAATGCTAATCGTATAATGACAAAAAGTATTATTAGATGTTAATAAGACCGGAAAAAGAATATTTATTTAATGACATCTTCAACTATAGGAGAAAATAGGGCGGAGATTATTCAAGCAAAATAAATTAATATATTTTTTTGGAAATAAAGCACATGAATGTGAATACAAGAAATAACGTCTGGATTATATTAGATATTTTAAGAAATTATGATAAAATGTCATTTAAAATTATTGCTACTGGGAGCTTTGATAGTCATTTATTAAGGAGTTTCTTTGTTCAATTTAGGTATGAAATGATTAAAGCATGTTCCGATAAGTAATTTTATTTAAGACCTATAAAATTTTATTTTTTAGAAGCCAGATATACGGTAAATCAAATACATTAGATTGATAAAAGGCCCATATTCGTTTAAGACTTAAAATCTGCCACTTTTATGCTTACCTCCCATTTGGACGCCACCGAATCAGGTTTCCTACATTCGGGACGGATTCTTCTGGATATGTAAAATCCCAATAGACCAATTCCGACTGTGATGGGAACATATTTCTTCATCAGGAGTGCCTTCGTTCCCAAATAGTTTTCATCTGATGACTGTGTGAAGTCTTTCGAATGTAGTCTCTTCTCGTGCTTCCACAAAAGGTAACGCGTTACTCGATTTGTGCCAAAAGTTAACAACCTGCAACATTCGCAAAAATTTCGGTTGCGCATAATCGTCACATAACAAAATTTTCACGTTGTTCCCTGCCGAAATTGGTTACCGAATTTAGATTATATACCGATTTAAGGAAAAAAAAAGAAGGAAAATCTCAATCTTTCTAACACTTGAACCTTTCAGCACTTCGTTGTAAATGAATTTGAATTTTTATTTTTGTAAATGTTTGGAAATAATCCAATTTACTTCTAATGCGTAATATCCTTTTTCAATATTTTTAAAAGAATAAAAATTTAATATAATATTATTGATAATTCTACTGATTACATAGCGTTTTCATGCATTCTTATTTATATCTGTAGAGCAACCATCAAATTTTCAGAACCTAATCTATTCACGTAAAAAAAAAAATTAATTATTTCAAAAATATGAAAAAAATTTGAAGAAATGACCAGTTAAAAAGTCTTTGAATTAGAACATTACTACTTGAAACAAGTTATGGCATTATATTATCAATTATATGTATGCTTGCATTTTTATACATAACAATAATTTTATATCATATAAGTACAACCTTATTAAACTTGTTTCTTTAAAGATTTCTGATTAGGAAATGGGGGAGGGAAGGAGAGTGAAATTAGGCCAAATATTTGTATTTTATCAATAAAACCGAATCAATATATAAAAAGCAAAAATTGCACCGATTACAGATAAAATTTTACCATTCTATTTGGTCCCACAATTTTAACCAAATTATTAATCATTTTTATTTGGCTCTATAATAAAGTTTAAGTATATATACTTAAGTAGAAAGATGAGACTAAATAGGATATCAAAGATAAGATTAAAATGGTGAATTATTGGTGGTTGAGACTGTAAGAGAAAATTCGAATATTGATTATTTATTAGTGCTCATTTAATACATTTAAATAATTTTTTTACTTCCAGTTTTAATGGAACTTTTTGACTGGAAAGATCAAAAATAATTTAGCATACTACATATATTCCTTTAAAATATTAATGTTCTCAATTCAAGCGTGTTACAAAAAATTTTAAAGGTCCAAATCTGTTATGCAATATTAATCGACTAATCAACATCAGATATTATGAAAATTTGGTTGTCCAGTTATGTATGTGTATATATATATATATATAAAAAAAAATCAAATATATTAGTACGGATTTATAAATTTTAATGCTATGTTAAAAGATATATTTTAACTTGAGGAAATCAGCCTCTTTAACTATTCATAACGAAATAAAATATCAAAAATTGAAGTCAATTTAATAAAAAGCTCTATATTTTAAAATTTTCTATTATTAGCATCAGTTATACGATATTATAGATATATGTTTTATGATCATTGTAACATAATATTTAACATTTATTAAGTCTATATTTTAGTAATTATTTATTAGTCAATAAATTACACTTATAGTCATCACCTGCTTTATTATATATAAATGTCTATATAAAAGGATTCTTGTTTGAAAGTTATGTATCAACTATATCGAATATAAAACTGTTACACAATTTACCAGTTTGAGAATAACTACTAAAATTATGAGGATCTTATACAATATTCATCCTTTTCGATACATAATAAAGATTAAAATATTCGAAATCTATCATGATTACGCGAAGAACAACAATTTTTGTGTTTTATAACCTAAATCATAAAATTAACTAAAATCCTTCACTGCATCATTGTCTAATTACTCACCTAAATAATATAAAAATTTTTATTGCACTAATAAGAAATTCTGAATAAGGAAACATCATTTACGAGTCTGATTCAAACAGGCCTCGGCAAGAACGAACAAAGAATGAATCCATACAATAGTTCGTTGCTAAGTTGATGAGTGCACTCTTATCAAGCCTATCTCAATCGCAACTGTAAGGCTGAACTTAAGGCTAGTATAAAATTATAACAAGCCGTTAGTGCAAAAAAATCATGTACTTCTCCAATTTATCCAACATATTAGGTGTTTTTTTCCTAATTAAAAAGTATTATACCGTTATATCAATAATTTAAATCTTAAAAATATTTTCTGCTTCCTATAATGTGAAAAAAAATTACGCTTTCAATATTTGACTCTCACATTTCACAAAATACTAACAATTTTTGATTAAAATTATCTTTTTAAATATGAAATAAAAGATCCCGCCCAACATAATACGAACAACTTAATTAAAATCCTGAAATAAAATTTGTATATTGTAAAATATATAAAGCCCAACTTTAATAAATATTACGATTTTAACCAAGAAGGTATTTTTTAATACTCATTTCTTTCTAAATGAACAATCTATTTATATTGTTCACTTCTATTTACTTTCGAACGAACAATTATTTATTCTTCCAAATCTTTGAAAAATAGTTTTGAAAAATTATGACTGAAAAAGGATCTTTCAAATATGTGAAATAAGTTTAAAATTATCAAACAAGAAATATTACTATGATAATGTCATCTGCCGAAATTATTCTAAGTTATAATAGACTAGTCATATTTTTGAAAAATTTATTTAAATTTATAAAAAAATTATTCCTTATTAAAGTAATGGAAGCTTAAAAAAGAGTAAATAAAATCAATAACGCAATTAATATAAAATTATGATTGTGATTGAAAAACATTTTCTCAATACAAATAAAATACAAAAAATTATGAAAAAGATAATGGATATAATAACATTTTTCTGTAAGAAGTTTAATTAGGTGATTCAAGCTCACAAATCAAATATTTATTGCAAAGTTTTTTGAACTAGTAACAGGTTAACTTAAAGCACTATTTAATTTTTAATTTTTATCATAGCTTTGAAATAAAAAAATATCAGTTTTAAAATTTAATTATAATTAATATATACAAACAATTACCAAATAACAAGAGAAATATAAGTGATCTTTATTTATTTTAAACAATATTTTTATTTTTCATATGGTAAAATCTATAAGAATTTTAAAATCTTAGTTGAAAAGAGTCAATGTGTAAGATTGTAAGATTAATATTTTTATGAAATTTATATTCTTTGTATCTTATAAAATGAATTTTTATAAATATTTTAAAAACTACAGTTTAAATTGTTTTTCAAACTAATAGCTTTATGATTATTTAATAATTGTAAGACATTAATTTACATATTAAAAATATAAATTATGCAATACTTTAAAAATAATCATGAATTTTTGCTTTAAAAGAAAAAAGTGATGATGAATTTCTTAAATCAGATATTACTTAAAATTAACATCTGATTATTTGAATTAATAACATTAACTCTTAAATTTAGAGATTTAATTTTTTAAAAGATTTTGTAGATAAGCAATGACTTTGCATGACAATAAAGGCAAAACAAAATTATTATTGAATAAGAACTCTTGTAACTTTCTTAATCTTTTACATATGTATTTATAGGTAAATCAGATTCACTCTAATGAAAAAGCATAATAAAATAAACAATGTTCCAAATTTTTGAACTTATTCCTTGAATTCTAATTTATGACATTATACATCAAAGAAACTTATTTTAGAACAATTTATAGTTAATTATTGTTTTATAAAAATGAAGCTTCATTTCTAATATATTCAACAGTAGTTTGATTTATTTCAAAAGTTTTACATAATGCACAAAAAATAATGTACATTAAAGAAAAATAATTATTGACTATTTTGTGTTAAAATAAGAACAGTTTTAAAAGAATGAAGTCATTAGTGAATAATGCATTAATTTTAGAATGCATAGCGAAAAAATATGCTTACCTAATTTTTAAAACTAAAACACTCATTATTAAGTTTTATTCACAACAAATCATTTTTTTTATTATTGACTTGGTACAGAAAATTAATACCAGTTACGTATCCATACTGTTCACTTACTAAACTCGCTACTGCCACGACTAAAATCAACATCTACAAGGCACATTCCCTTAATTTTTTTAAACATTATTCAACGAATTTATCAGTTACATCTTAAATTATAAGATATTTTATCTTGTAAATGTAAATCATTGAAATTTTATGCGTGATTTACATCAGTCCGATCAATTCTTAATCAAGCTATTTTATTTTGACATTTATTGTTCCATGTTGGAATTTTTTAGTTACAATACTACTCCATTTATCGAGCGACACTTCACTTTCCAATATTGGCAAAAAAAAATAAGATAATTAAAAGCATTACACATTAAATCAACTTATAAGAATAAAAAATTGCTTTCCTATAGAATAAGTTGATACAATTTGGAAAAATTTCAAGATTCCAAACTTCCTTTTTAAAATCAGTCAAATGCAACTTGGATTTTCACAATTTTTCTCTTGTTCCACGGAAAAATACATGAACGTATTTTTGCATATTTCTTACAGCATGAAAAAAAAATGCTTTCCTAAATTATCATGGTCCGAAAGATAATTTAAAATATAAATCTGGTTAATGTTCCCTTTCATGTCTTCAAATTCAAAATAGTTTATTGAACTATTAGCGATATTAATTTTCCAACATTAGTATAAAAGTACAAAAATTTAGTAATTGTAAAAAGTTGCTTTTTAAAAGGATTATTATTTAAAACTACCTAATAAAATATTAATAAAAATAACAAGTTACATTTTTATTTTATCATCAGTTAATATTTACATTTATATTATATTATAAGTGTTAGAATACATTTGTAAGTTTCCATAAGCGCAAAATAAATGATAAACTGCTTCTAGATTTCTGCAATTCTTTCGAAAAATGTTTCTAGTTTCAACTTTTATTTCAAAACTAAAATTATGATAAATTTTCGATATATTTTCAATCATAACAGAGAAAGATTGAAATTATTTCAAGGATCAAAATTATATTATTCTTCCATAATATTCACATCTATTATAAGAAATATAAAAAAGGTAAATAAGATTTGTTTCCATTAATTTAAAACATTATAATAAATCTAGATATAGATTCTAAAAGATTTTAAATTATTTGAAACAATTTTATTTTTTCAATTAATTAACATTAATAAGTCATAATTTTAAAAATAAAAACGGGTTAGGAAAATTAATTTTAATGTGCAAGAGCAACATTCATATGAGGGATTGCAGAAACTTCAGATGAATATTAACAGAGTGGTGAAGGTAAAATTCGTTATACCAGTGTTTTAAGAGTTACTGAATATTTCTAAAATATGAATGTGTTCAAATATATAACAATTCTGAATTACATCACACATAATATTTAATGCAATTTAAATGAATATAATTAGAGAGTGAACAATATTTTTTCCAAAAACTACCTTTATGACTGGCCATCTTTTTTTACATTGTAATTTCAAAATTATAATTTTAAAAATTTGGGAATAATTTCTAGATTCATTAATTGAATATCTATTTCAACTGAATTTACAGAAACTGAGTTTCAGAGTTGAAGTTTTAATCATGAGCAGTAGAAAAAATTTATTTTCAATATTTTTTCCTTACTGAAAGTAAATTAAAATGAAACCCGCGTAGCATCTTCAATTATAAGCGACAACTTAGTGTTAAAATTAATACTTAACAAAATAAAAATTTTTGATCCCAATGAAATGCTTACATACTGAACACAGAATAGCGAACTGATCTCTTTTAAAAATAAAAAAAAGGTAAAACCATTATTTAAAAGTTTAAGTTATAAAATTATATTTTAAAATGAAAATCATCAGGACTGTTGAAAGTATGAAAACTGTTTCGATTGATTCACTTTGAATCAATTTCATCAGTAAAAAAGCATTTCAAAAAGATCTAGATTTCCGTAACATCTACAAGATTAATGTTTTTCACATAATAACCTCGCTTTTAAAACATAATTTTAGAAGTGTCTTATATTTTTTCATAAATTTGTTTTGATCGAAATTATACAATCATAAAAATTATACAGGATGGAATATTAATCATATACTAGGGACTGCTTTCTCACATGGAAAAATCCAAGCCTCTAATTGCGAGTTTATAATTGAGAATACATTTCCTTTAATGCATAAATCACACAAACTTCATAAAAATTTAAAAATTATTAATTGTATATGCCGTTGGCCTTAAAAATTGAAAAAGCCTTCATTAATAAAAAAATTAGTATTCAATTCTAAGAATTGCATTTTTTCCCTAATTAATTTCAGTGCTGAATGGTTAAATGTTTTAAAATTTCTTTCCTTCAAATATTTCCAAAAAATGAAATTAAATCTTAATTTTTTCAAACATTACTGAATAAAGATGAAACATTTCAAATAATTTTTTGTGAATAAATAGTTCTTCAGGTCATATATTCTTTAAAATAAAAAAAAATTAAAAATCTCTCAATATTTAATCCTAAATTTATTATGGTGGTGGTAATATGGGAATCGCTGCTTTTGGTCTTCGAGGGGGCGGAGGATGTATCTGACTTGAACTTTGACATTCTGTATTGTAATATGTAATACCCCCAGACGGTTGATACACATCTCCTGTTTGGTTCTGAAACAATACATTTTTTGTATATTAGATTTAAAGTAATTAATTGATTTTAAACATTACGAAAATATTGACTTTTATTCAAAAGTGAAATAAAAACCTGAATATAATAAATTGGTTTACAATAAAATTTAATATTCATAAATACTGTATTTGAAAAAGAAAAGACATCTTTTTTCACTTAATACACAAACATAAAAATATTGCGGTGTTATATATTAAGTAATATTTTCACAATTTTTAAAAATTATATCTTTCGTAAGATTTTTGTTTCACAGATATCTCCTTTATATATATATAAATCACTAAATCAGGGAGAACTGATATATGTTATATAAAACACTTTAAGAATTAATATTATAATATAACTCACAAATTACATAACTTATTCGTAGTACCTTATTCGTAACTTTGTTGTCATCTTACACTGAAAACTTTTAATTTCTTCTTAAAAATTGTAAAATATTTTTAAATATTATATCATAGTAAATGACAGTTTTTTTGAATATGAAGTGTTCCTATATATTTTACTTCTGTTTTTATTCTTTTTGGAGATGAAATTAAAATTTAATTCTGTTTGCAGCTTATAAATCATTACACTAATTGATCTTTTGTATTAGTTTTTATGAATTACAAATAAATATATTTTCTATAAGTATTCAAAGCAAAGTGGACCAAATATTTCCTTAAATTCATTTTTGAACAATAGATGTACAGATCTATTCACAATATCAAATCGAATATCTATGGGACAAAACTTTCAAGAGAAATCTTAATTTTAAATATAAAAGTAATTTAAATTACCCCTGAATATGATGGATACCCTGTAAAAGGACCAATTACATCAGACGTATAATGAGGCTCCATGTCGATGAACACTGGCTGAGGAACGAAATTTGGCTGCGCTAAAGGATTCTGTTGAATCTCGACGGTTTGTAAGCCTGTGACTTGAGGACTAAGAGCTTGCTGTGGAATAGCTTGAGGGCTTAAAGTTTGCTGATGAATACCTTGAGGGCTCATCCCTTGCTGTGGAATTCCTGATATAATTGGTCTAGCTCCTAAGTATGTAGTATTTCCTGGAACGAAATCTGAACCATAACTTGTTTATTCTTCTTAAATTAAAATTTATATAAACATTCAAAAAAATTAAAAAAAGTTACATTTTCTTTTTTGCTTTAAAGCCTTTCATTTTTTAAATTTTCACATAAAATATTAAATTTTAAACCAATGGAATCGAACAAAACTGAAAGTACTTGTGAAATGATAAAAAAAATTAATTATTTATATAATTTATTCGAAAATTTCAATAATAATAATGAATAAATTAAAGCAAGAGAAGCAAAGGAAGGCAATGAATCCTTATTTATTTAATCAAAGTTAAAAAGTGTTTTGTGACTTCTAAATTATGAAATTGTGAAAATATTGTTTAATTTTTAAATAATTTTTTCTTTCAGCCAATAATTTATTAAAATAGTCGCAAATATTTAAGACTCTTTTGAAGTAAACAATAAATTGTGGTCATAAATTTTCAAAACCCGAGCTTAAAAATTTTTGAACTTTACCACTATAAGTGCCAGCATAACGCCTCAAAACATTTTGCATATTCAAAGGCTGTGTCATGTTTAAATGCTGATTTTTTTGTGGTTGTTCCTGCTGTTGCTGTAATTTATTCATGTCTGCTTGGTTTATATCTAAAACAAAAAAACTTGTGTAATCGCAATCTTTTTCTTTTTCAAGAAGAAATTCATAATAAAAAATGACATTTTCAAATTTAAAATTTAAGTTACATAATTATGTTGAAACTAAAGAAAAAACTTTATAATAATTGACATATTTCTGTAAATACGTTTTCTAAGTCGAAATAACGATTTAAATAAGTTAAATGCAAACAATAAATTTTCATCTAACAAGATTTTTTGTTTTTATACCCGGAACTTCCTCAGGTGGAAATATCCCTGTGAAGACTTTTCTAATTTTAGAGTATCTTTTAGGATTTTGTCTATTCGCAGGACTATCTATTTCAGGTTCGTTTTTATTTTCTTCTGAGCCATTGCTTGATTTCGAACGAGTTTCTGAAAAAAAAAAAAATTTTAAAAACTACAAATTCATAAGCTAACCAAAGAATTAACAATACTTCACTTTCAAAATTTTTATGTCCTAGTAAATGCACAGTGGTTAAAGCAAAGTCTAAAGAAATATTTTATTTGAAAGCATATAATCTTTCGAACTAAAACAGTCAATAAATTATATGTATAGATATATATATTTATTTTAATGTATTTTCGTTTTAATAAAGTGTTATTACTGTTATGAACATCATATAAATGATGACATTGCTATAAAAGAAAAATAGCAATGTAAGGTTAGGTTGAACAACATAATACAATAGTTATTATTGCCAATATATATATCATTATTATATCATTATAATTCTATCACATTTTTTTTAAAAATATTTTCAACTAACTGACTTTAATTCCAAAGGTGTATCTAAGTTAGATTCTGACTTATAGAATAATAAATGAATGACGAGATTTTAAATTATATATAATTTTAAATTTATAAACTGTAAGAACAAATTTATATAAACGAAATTAATAAAAAGGAATAAATTGATTATTAAAGTTTACCTCTTGAATTTGTTTGTCTATTGTGCATGGACATTTGATTCAATCCATCAGTTATGTGCGATATATCGGAATCTTTCGCAGAACTTTTACTTGAATCCGAAGATCTTGTAAAAGGTAGAGCATCACCCTGTCTCATCGATTGTGTTTTGAAAGGTTTCGGAACTTCTAAGGCAAAATATAAAATTAAAAAAAATTAAAAAACAACGATAAAGACTAAAATTTCAAACAATTTATTCTTCTTACCATCTTGCTTTCCTTGTTTATAGTTATTTTTCCATTTACCTACATCATTTCTAAATGGTTTAATATCTTCGTCATTCATTTTCTTATTTGCGTAATTACTATTCTTTTTATTTGAATGAAAACTGGGCAAGTTATTATGACGACCTGAATAATCAGAGCGAATGCCGTGTGGCACACCAGCGGATTTTTCATTACCATTTAATTTAGTATTTCTGTACTTTGTTGTATCTTCATCATCTTTTTTCCATGCTTGTGACTTCTGAACTGGTTTTGTTACACTTGAATCAAATTTTTCTAAAATTATCAATAATAATTATAGAGTCTTTAAAGATTAAAAAATTGCAGTTTTAATTCTTCTTCACAGCAACCAATTATGATAATGATTACTTACGATTTGGTAAAGGAGGAAATTCATCTTTTCCAAAATGTTTCTTTTTTGACCTATGACTGATATTACTTTGTTTAACTAAGTAAGCTTGTTCATCTTCCCAACTTCTTTCATATTTATCTGGACCACGTCTGAAATTAATTGATAAATTATTTACAAGAGTTTAAGTTATTTTTTATTTTGTAACAAAAATATTTTTCTTTCTAAGTAAACAAATGGCCTTATATTAAAATAATTAAAAGGTAATTAATTTAAAGGATAAAAATTATGAAAATACCAATATCATATTTTAATCCATGAATTATTGAATATATATTATACAAAGATTTCAGTTTTTTATATCATAAGCCCTTAATTAAGTATTTCACTACTAACTTTAAATTGCCTATAAATATTTTCAGATTTTAGCAATCAGCATAATTAAAAATGTGTTCAATGTTTGCATTCAAACATATTTTAAGTTCCAGCTTTACCCATATTTTCTTCTTCTTCTAGCCTGAGGTGGAGCATCCTCATTCCTAATATCATATCCATAAGTGTCTATAATTTCTTCAGTAGATTTTGGTTGTTGTTCAAATTCATTATAACAATCATGTAACCACCTCTCTGATTCTTTTGAATCTTTCCATGATTTCTTTTTCTTTTCATTTTCTTGTGGATCTTTATTTTCTCTAAAAAAAAAAAAAAACATATTACATATATATTATTTTAAAGGTTATGATATTAATTTATATTATAGTTGTAAATAAGTCATGAAGATATCATGAAGATATTATATCTTCATGATATTATAATAACATTTATAATGTATATATATAATATATAATATGATATATATAAGTGTTATTATAATATAAACCATATTACATTATGACAAAATCTGTTACAGGGCTTGTTGTCTGAAGATAGTTCTAGATTTATCACTTGCTTCAGAAATTATGCTTTTGAAATAAAAACAATAATTTAACTAATTCTTTCAAGGTATAAGTGTAAACAATACACATAATTTACAATTCTTTAACATGATTTGTTAAAGTAGTTTTATATCTTCTATGGAATAATTACTTACACATCTTCTATTGAAGTACGATTATCATGTTCATAAAAAGCCCCTCCCTTTGGTATATATTGGGGATTTCTTCTGTCTTGATCATCATCTAGGGCTTTTTCCATTTTCTCTTCAGAAATATCTGCATCTTCTTCCTGTATTCCTTGGACATCTTCTGATTCTATATACAAAGCTTCTTTACTTGCTGTCTTATCAATATCAGTCTACAATTCCAGTTGAAGCAAATAAAAAATTAATTAATAAATTTAGGTTACAACACATGTTCTTGACAAAATAGAAATTTAATTAATATAATAATTAAATAAGAACTAAATCATTCTTTTCCCTAATATAGTTAACTAATAACATTGTGATAAAACCAAACATTTTAAACTTGAAATTTATATAACAATAGACTTATATTTTCTTTTACTTAATTTAATTAGTGCAACTAATGTCACATATTTTATAATTTATATTTCAATATATTACATTTTAAGAACTTTATAAGATAAAATCATTTAATAAAATTGATAACTTTAAAATTCAAAGCCAAGGATTTTCATTACTATTAAATTCTGTCAAATCTCACAGTGTATTTACCTACTTGAACCATAAACATATGGGAAATTCTTAAAAAAAATGTTACTGCAAATTGGAAAAATAAAAATTCATCTTAATTTTTATAAGTTGTTGATTTCACTATTTACCAATTTTTAGGTCCTAGTGTAACTATTTTGCCACGTATGGAAATTTATATAATAAGTCGGGAAAAAAGATTTATTTGAAATTAGGATAAAGACTTTAACAAATGCATTAAATTAATTCATTAAATTTAAATATAATCCCAAACTTACGGCTAAATCCGAAGACTCTACCGCATTCGCCATGATTATATTGAACCTAATACACTTCTCAGTATTTAGCAATCCTCTTATAAGGTCTTGATGGTATGATTGATTTTTTAAACAAGTTTTTAAAATAGTTCAAGATTATATGATTCTTAACCTTTAACTGATGAATGCTTCCAGTTATGGTAAAGCGACATTTCAATGAATATTCATAGAAAAAACTTAATTATGTAAAATATTTTACATACCATTTGATTTTATTTCTGTAAAATGATGTAAAATATACTAAACCAATCGTTGACTTAAAAAATTTAATTTTTGTCTGTGGTTAAAAATTTATATTTGATTGATATTCTAATGCCACTACAAAATAAAAAAGAACTGCTCTATTGAGCTAATAAAGTTTGCGGCTGGTTTTAATTTTTCGAGAAAAATAAAGTTTTTAAGATATATTTCTCAAAAATATAACTGCTATTAACGGATCATATTAAGTTTTGAAAGCAAATACTAAAATGATATTATTATTGTATGAAACAATGTAATCGATTTGAAGATAGTAAATTTTTTTTTGATACATATTTATAAAAAGGTATTTATACATATAATCATTCATACATTTCATATAAAGAAGTAGCAATAATTTATTCGTTTCAAGCATTTGTTTATTTATCTTCGTTTTAAATCATGAATATAAGTTATTGAAAAAATTTCATTTTAATCTTTTGTCTTTCAGATTTTTTATCAGGTTCTGGATAAGTATAATGCTTGATGGGAAAAACATTCTCTTCTTTCAGTATCTTACAGTTTTTGCAGTAGTAAGTCTTTATTGGACTGTATCAATTTCAACAGTTTTTGTCAATAAAACTTTATTAAACTCAGGTCTGATAAATTTGAATGCACCATTTTTTGTAACATGGACACAGTGTGTAATTTCAACTTTAATATGTTTCATTTTGATAGTGACCAAAGATTTATCACCAAAACTTGCTTTTCATTCTACAAAAAAATCTTTGTTTTTTACTCATAATATTAAAAAATTATTACCTCTTAGTGTTTTATTTGTAGCAACCATTGGTTTTAATAATCTATGTTTAAGTTTAGTAGGAGTTCCATTTTACTTCATAAGTAGGTCCTTAACAACTATATTCAATGTTATTTTTACATATTTAATTTTGAAACAAATAATTTCTTTAAAATGCCTACTATCATGTGTAGTTATAGTTTCTGGCTTTTTATTAGGTGTTAAAGAAGAAAATATTTTGGGAACACTTTCTGTAAAGGGAGTTTTATTTGGAGTAGTTAGTTCTTTTTTTTTAAGTTTATATTCAATTCACACAAAAAAAGTTCTTCCAGTGGTTGATAATCAAATTATTTTACTATCATTTTATAATAATTTATATTCATCTTTCATTTTTATTCCATTAATATATATAAATGATGAATTTGAAGCCTTAAAAAGTTTTTATTATTTTGATGCTTCATTTTGGCTTTTAACATCTGTTGGTGGAGTATTTGGATTTATGATTGGATTTGTATCAGCATTACAAATACAAATTACTAGCCCCTTAACTCATAATATATCAGGAACTGCAAAATCTTGTACGCAAACTGTTATAGCTACATTTTGGTATAATGAAGAAAAATCATTTTTATGGTGGATATCTAACTTTATAGTGCTTGCAGGCAGTGCAGCCTATGCCAGAATCAAGCAATTGGAAATGGCTATGAAACAAAAGGTTCTATTACCCACTTAATATTCAATTCTTAATATGTATTCTAAACCTAAAGAACCTGATCCATCAGATTGTTGTGGATCAGGCTGCAATCCATGCATATTTGATATTTACAAGGAACAACTTAAGAAATGGAAAATGAAACAAATTCAAACATATAATTCAACTACTTTACATCAATGTAAATTCACACCATTTCTAATTGAAATGATAGATAATATAGCATCTAATATAAAAATGTTTGAGTTTCAAGCAATCAAACTAATTGGTAACATAAAAAATAAAACAATTATTTCAAATGCTGAATGTGGTGTTGATTATGAGATCTTAATTGAAAACTTATGTTTAACTGCAGGGCATTTTTTAATATTAAAAGGAGAATATGAAAAATTTGATGAAATGACTGGAAGTACTTTATATAAAATTTCAAGACCATACACTCCAATATTGCTGCCAAGTGAAGCTGAAAAAGGAATATTCAAAATTATTGTGTCTTTATATTCTGATGGACAAATGTCCCAGTTCTTTAATAAATTAAATAAAAAAGATATAATATTTTGGAGAGGACCTTATACCGGGTTTATTTATAACACAAACTCATTTAAGAATGTTTTATTAATTGGTGCAGGGACAGGTATTGTGCCATTGTATAATATTGCTAAAGAAATAGTGGAAAATGAAATTGAAGAAACTTATGTCAAAATTTTAGCAAGTTTCAGAAATATTGAAAGCTTTATTTTAAGGAGAGAACTTAATAGCCTACAAGATTATTGGAATTTTAAAATTAACTATTTCATTACAAAACAGGAGAATAAAGACTATTTAGTTCATTATAATGAAACCATTTCATTTACAAGACTTACTAAAGATATTATATTCCATGAACTGTATAACCTCTTACAACAAAAATCTTTTGTTATAATATGTGGCCCTAAGTCATTTAATAGCTTTGTGCAAGAAACTGCTTTAGAATTTGGGATTCTTAAAGAAAATATGTATGTTTTTGAATGATTTGATCTTTTTAAAATTATTATGCAATACAAGGAAAATAAATTGATAAATTTGTTTCAATATTTGAAAAAAATATAAAATAAAAAAAAAAAACCAATTTAAAAGTTAAATTATTATTGAAATGTATAAAAAAATCTTAATCATGAGAAATGATTAATTTTTTATTTAGTAAATAAATAAATGTAAGAATTTTATGCAGTTTATTAGAATTATTAAATAATATTGTTTATGAATAATTAAGATTGTAAAATTATTTTTTAGATAAAACCCTGACATATTTATATCAATCAATATTAACAAGAGTTATTCCTTTTAAAAAATCCTCTACTGTTAAGAAAGAAATATCAAATCAGGAGGAAGCACCTGAACTTGCTAACAGGTATATTAAGAAAACCAAAAGAAAAAAGTCATTTATAAAAGAGATAAATTATATTTTTGAATTTTTAACAACGAAAGAATAAAATAACTTGCAAAATGAGAATTATTGACAAGTTTTCAAAGACCAATACATGAATAAATTTTTGTTGATATTGTGATGTGAATAATAATTAAATTTTTATTAATACTACTTTTCAAGAGCATTTTCCACATTTATAAGTAGATTCACTATGATGAATTCTGAATCAGTTATATCTGCTTGCTTATAATATAAACAGTCTTCATATGTATTTAATCTTGAAGAAATGCCAGATCATTGTATTCTTCAAAATTTCATATTATTTTAGACTTTCTTTTGAATGTCTTAAGTTTTCAAATTTTATATCATTAATTTTCTTATGATGAACTAATGAAAAAATAAGTTATTAAATTTATATTATTCATCATTAACCATAAAAGATAACTTTTTTCAGACCTTGGTGTTAGTCTTCAAGGTAATATGAATATCAACCAAGGAATTATTTGAGAAGTATCTCATTTACTACTTTATAGATAAGAGCTCCTGAATTTTTACTTTATTAGAAGAATAATGTGACATCTAATTAGTGTTATGCTGAAATATAAACATGAAAATAAGCAATAATTTTTTTCATTAGGCAAGATTTGTTCAAATTGAATTTTCTTCTCTAATAAAATTAAACTCACTATTCATTTTTAATTCATTTCAATTAGCTGAAAATTAAAACTTGAATACAATTACAGTATGAAGTTTTTTCAACTCTTCCAAATTTTTAAAAAATAAGGTATTTAGTCTAACTTAATGTTGGATCCTTCTTTTATGATGACATCATTTAATTTATATAAATCTTTCAAAGACATTTCTGCTGAACCCTTATTTAAGGATTGAGGTTGAGATGGATCTGGTTTCCAGCCAATAAAATATATTATTTGAAATGTTGCATTTATAACCTCAAAATTTTCTTCATTTCCTTCTCCTTTCTGACTTTCCGTATTATCATTGTCCACTGAATTTTCTTTCTTGACTGTGGTACCTAATTATAAAAATAATCTAACTTAAAAAAATTAAGCAATTTCTTTAGGATTATATTATTTATATATTTTTCCAAATATTCCAATCCTAAAATCAATTTTTATAAAAAAAATTGTTATATATGAAATTTTAAAATATATATGAAAAATCTGTTTGATGACTGACAGTTCCTTCAAAATATTCTATTTGATTTCTATTGTTAAATTTAATGAATTTTTCCAGATTAAATTACCATATAACTGTTTGTATATTACAGAAGCAGCAAGAAGTATATCTCTAGGTAAGTGAAGACATCTATTCCATGCAGCATTATTTTCACCCATTCCTTTCAATTCAGTTAATAATTCAAACATAGAAGGATATTTAAGAACTTCTTCATCTGTATCAATGGTTTGCATTGAAAATCCAGCTTGGGTTAATAAGCCACCAATATCACGAGGCCTTGCAAAGGGAGAAATATGAGGTGAAATCCCACCTCTCCTTTCTAATTCTGCTAACTGCAATGATGACCTATAAAATAAATGCTTCATAAAGTTTATAATTCAGAATAAAATTTCCCTGGCCTTTTTAAAATAATGAACATAGAAAAAAGTTTAAAATTTCTTTTTCAAAATTACTAAAAATTCGCTATTGAAAAGAAATAAAAAGTCTAAAAAGTTTTTACCTTAATTCATAAAGAGTATCACTACCAAATAATGAGCCTAAGAATACTCCATCATTCTTAAGAATTGTCATGACTTCGTTAAAATATTTAGGTAAATTATTAATCCAATGCAGAGAGAGATTAGTGATTACCATATCAAATGAATCGGGTTCAAATTTGCTAAGCAAATTTTCTTCATCACAAACAACTTTACTAATTTTAACTTGATTATCTTCACAAATTGCATGAGAAATTAACAATTCACTGTTATCACACATTATTAATTCTTCTACGCTATCGCTTACTACATGTTTTGAAACATAACCTCTATCACACGTTAAATTCAAAACTTTGGGAAATTTTCTTTTTATGTCATAAATTCTGTCCGCTAATCTGTAACCAATTTCTTCTTTTAAATAGCCGTGATATTCGGCGTCTTCCGAAATGGCAGCTCTTTCGCGCTGCAATATCTTTGCTTGACGATCAAAAATTTTAAGAACTGACTGGGGATCGGGTTTCGCTTGCGATAAAATAGTTGATTCAAGAGATATCATTCTTACATGGTGCAGACAACTTTTTAATGCTTCAAAATCATATATCACTTTGGCAATACCAGAACATAATTTTTGTTCTCTGCCAAATCTTTGTAATAATAAAGTAACGTTCATTTTCTCAAAAAAAAAATGAATCACTGATTGAAAGTTTTTAATAAAAGAAGAATAAAAATATTTTCATCGCGGCACCTAAAAAAAAATTATAAATATTAATTACAAAACTAAATCTTTCATGATAGCATCAATTAAGCCATTGTTTTTCTGGGCCCTTATTTTAACGGTTTTATTTTGAAATTTGATAACATGAACTTTATTCGGGATCTCAAAATTCAAAAGTATTGTTTTGTAGATTTGCAATACATTCTTATTTATTTAAATGAAATTGGCACTGTAATAGTTATATCTTGATCGATTTTAAAATAAACTCTAAGTTGAATACATGCTACATTAAAATGGGAGACTTGCTTATATTTTTGTATTTATTTTCAAGTATCATTTGCCATTAGTTTTTGAAAAGTTCATATTTTGTTCAGTAGATTATTTCAATAAGCAGTTCTTTCCTTTCTAGCTCATTTTTCCTATGCGAATAGCGATGGGAATTTGGAACAGTCTTAAAGAGTAAATTCGCTGTGCATAAATAACAGATCTAATATTACGTACTATTTTCTTGAGAACCAATTTACAAAAATATAAAGGTATAATGTCTAAAAATAAATATTCAAAAAATCTGTTACAAGTTTTTTTTACAAAATGTAATCGAATTAGCCACTTTTTAATAGCCCGCATTAAAGTGCAAAATATATGTATTTTTTGAATTTTCTAAATTTTATATACTTTAAGACAAATATTGATAATTTCCATAATCAAAATTCATAAAATAAACAAAAATCCAACTGGTATTTTATTAGAGTAACATGGATTTTAAAATTTTTAAAAATTTTTTGATTACCCAAGTCAAAGATTTAAAAAATTTTTTTATTAGTTTAAATACATTTTATAATTTTTTATAATTGAAAATCTTAAAAAAATTCAACACTTATTTCAAAAATTATGTGCAAACTAAACTGAATTTACTATATTTTTCTATATTAAATTATTTATAATTTCCAATAAATTCTTAGCTCACTCATCATGATAATTTCCTTATTTGAAAATATAAAAGAGAAAATTGCTTGAATAGGAACAAAAAATAAAAGTTATTATTTAATACAAATACAAATATAAAATTTAAAAGCAAACTTAATATAACTAATATTTGAAATTAAAATTTAAAACATATCTGAAATATTAGTATTAGAATGTGAACTTTAATTCAGATGTTTATTTTCTAAGAATTTTGACAAATTTGTATAAAGATTATAACATAAAATATAAACAATATAAAGATCTGAACTAATTTATTTCTATATAAATAAAATTAATTTAGTTAAAATAAAATAATATAAAGTTCATACAAGTTGTTACATATACAGATAGGACCATAATTTAGCAGTAGAAAAATTTAATATTTCATTTTTTATCTGCTAAATATATTTTTATTCTAATTATAATTCTTTTTTTCAGGCTAAAAATATAATTAATTTTGACATTTGCAGTAAAATTTGGAAGAGTAATAAACTAATATAAAAAAATTTACAGGTGTAAAAATTAAAATTTCTTCTAGTTTTCAAGGTTAAAAAAAGTTAAAGTTAAGATTGTCTCTTGTCTCTTCTTACAATTTTAAGATATTCACAATAATGTTACTGGATTATATATATATATATATATCATATATATTATATATCATATATATCATATATAAAATTGTTGAAGAAATATCGTCGCCAAATATAATTAGAACATATTTGCGAGATATTATCAATGGTCTGAATATTCTTAAAATAAAAATAAAATGGTAAATTTCAAAATTTACATTTTTAAAAATTCTTAGTTTTATTTTTCTTAAAAACAAAATTGTAATTGCTAAAATTATGATTATTCTTCATAAAGATAGCATTTTTTCAAATAATAAATTAACAATTCTTTAGGTACAAATATTTAAAGCATATAAACTTACAGTTTTCGAGGAGTCTGAAGTATGAATGATTAATAAAATTGCTTTTATATTGTTAATTTAAAAATAAAAAGAATTAAAAATTTATCGATTTAATAATTTAAAGCAATATACTATTATATAATATGATCTATTGAGGTAATTTAAAATTTCTTTGTTCCTCTTTTTTGGGAATTGTTAAGAGTTTCTGATTAAAATAAGATTAATAACTATGTTTTCTTTAGCTTTTTATTATGGATTATATTTCTTAGTAAATTTATTACATTTTTTTACATAATTATTAAATTTTGGTTAAAAGAACTAATTAAATTGGTTTTAATTAATATCTTTAAACAATATATGTATTCATCAGTTGCTATTCTGTATTCTTATCTGAAAATGTTTAATTTTTATGTTTATTTAACTGATTAATGATTTATAATGATGTACCAAATGTAAATTAATATAATGTACATTCATACATTCATCAAATTAATACAATGTAATTTAAATACAATGTACGTTCAATGACAATTTCTATTAATTGGAAATAAAAGAATTTTTGCTTCAGCACACAAATAAGTTAATGCTAATAATAATAATAATAATAATGCTTCTTTTCCTTCCTTTATTATAAATAATTATTATAAAATTGATTCATAAAATATTACACTTGGATTATCATTTCAATAATTAAGTAAAAAAACATTATAATAAATTTGTTTTTGGAAGAATAAATTTGTAAAAATCAGACGCATAATTACTTTAATGTTGTCATAAAAAATTTGAAACTAGTTATATTTAAAAAATTTTAATTTTGTCACTGAATAATTTTTCATAATTCTAATGGAAATCAGAATTTCTTCAATTCTTACTATATTTTAATTATTTCCATAAAAATTTCAACATATTTTATTTAAAATGATATATAGATGAAAATAATATTTCGTTGAGTTGAAATTTTTTTAATTTTTTAACTGGGAAGAAGAAAAAAGTTTTATATTTAAAAGTAAAATAACAAAAATAAACGAAACGTGACAAAATTTTTTAAAAGCTGGTTTTTTATAACATTCCATTTGGCATTAAAAAAAGGTGAGTTTTTATAATTATAAATCTGACTGATTTTCTTTACTGTACAGTTATCATTATTAAAAATGATTGAAAAATAAAAAAATGTTACTGCTATTAATAAGCGAAGCGATAATTTAGTTTCGCTTTTTAAAAACTTGATATGAATTATGTTTTATTCCAAAATATTAAAAATATAAATTATATTCGACAAACTTAATTCATGGCGAACAATTGAACAGGGATGCTGTCTAAATTTCTATAGTCTTACATGATTTTCTTCATCGTTATCCGAATTCAATAATCTGTCTTCTTTTTTATCTTTTCCTAAAAGCCTGAAAAATTTGAAAATAGGAATTAAGTGACTTTAAAACAATAAAAAAAATTGAGTTTGATAAACTTAATATTTTTTTCTTACATTTTAACTTCACCTGATTCAACAAGCTCAAAGCCAATTTGAAATATTAATCCAAAAAAATAGATTAAAAAGCAAGTGACGGGCTTTGACAATAGGAAAACTTGATTAATCATGGTCAGACAATAAAATTCGTCTATATTGGATAATAGAGAAAAAATATTTGTTGAGGTTGACCATTATTATATTATAATAGTTAATGACTTAATTTTTATCAAATTAAATTCTGGAAAAGTTTTTTGACAAAATTAGAGGAAAATATGTTCTATACTATCACAGATCGTGGTGTACTATAATAGTATAGAGAATGAAAATATTGCTCTTACTTAAAACCGATCCTTAAAACCGTCTTGATTCAATTTACTGATAACAATTGGAGAATTTTATTAAACAAATGTTTTTAATTTTCTTTTATTTTTATAAGCTACATAAACAAAATAATATACAATATTAAAATAAATTTAAAAAATTTTAACTTACTTTGAAAATGTACCACTATTAGATCTTAAGAAGGAAGGCTGATCAATGTCATCGATACCTCTGTGAACGGATATTTTATCAAGTTCCTGTGCTCTGGAGTTAGCCAATAATAGATTTTTGTATTCAGGCGTAGAAAGTCGATCTAAGGTGGGTTTTTTGTACCTAACAATAAGTATTTCTTTACAATATTTAATCAGTGTATAATAAATCACAAAATAAATATTAAATATTTATGATTGATAATCCATATATAATAGATATATAACTTTTATAGTAAATTTCAAATTTATAAAGTTTTCAGTGTCTTCTTCAAGATATAAAATGATTTAGATATCTTATAGTTAGACTCATGCATTACATCTAAAGAATCGAACTTACGTTTTGAGCATAAGAGATGAGAAAACAACTGAAACGCTGCTCAAGGCCATAGCTGCTGAAGCTACCCATGGCTGCATTGTAAAATGAAGTGGGCTAAATGCTCCAGCAGCAACCGGAATGCCTATTAAATTATATAAAGATGCGAATAAAAAATTAAACCTAATTCTTCGAACCGTCTCCCTTGATAAATCTAAGCAACCGATTACATCTAATAAGTCATTCTGAAATAAAAATAATAAAATTTTTTTAAGGAAATATTAACTCAAAATATTTAATTTTATAATATAAATTAAATAATAATTTAATGGCAGTATCAACTAACTCTCATAAGTACAACATCAGCTGCCTCAACAGCAACATCTGTGCCACTGGAAATGGCAATACCAACGTCCGATTGTGCAAGTGCCGGACTATCATTTACTCCATCACCCACCATAGCAACACGATAACCTTGTTCCTGAAGCCTTTGAATTTTGGACACTTTATGAGATGGAAGCACTTCAGCAAAGACTCTTGTGATTCCAACCTTAAATTTAAAACATAATTAATTACACCTTTTTAAACAACAAACTGATTCAAGAGATCATTATGGTTTCTTCAATATATAAGATTTTAGTTTTATATTATAGCAAACATTTCATAACTATTTCTAAAATTATTTTAATAAATTTTATTACATACTCATTAACACTTCACGTAGATGAAAATGATGACAAGAAAAATAATTTCTAATCTATAGAGAAATCTCAAGTAAGAGATCTCCCTTCATATATAATAATTTCTTATTATATGAAGTCTCTGAAAGGACTATCTAAGAAGTAATTATATAACAATATGTTTTTTTTTATCTCATATGATTTATTTTTAGTTAACTATAAAATCTATTCTAACAATTTTTACCGAAAACTTACCTGTCTGGCAATAGAAGTCGCAGTTTTTTTGTTATCTCCAGTTAATAATATTACTTCCACACCCATCTTTTTCAAAGTATAGACAGCTAAATGAGCCTCTGGCTTCACCATATCAGAAACGCTGATTAACGACACCAACATTCCTAAAGAAATTAATGTAAAATAAGTTTAATTTTAAAAAATTGCAAATTTTAATTTCTAATTGTAACTATAGTATGAAATATAAAGAAATTCAATTTAATAAAATATAATATATATAACTGATATATAAAAATTATAAATTAATTAATTTTTAAGAAGTTAATAAAACACTTATAAATCCACAATTAAGATCGAGACTTAAAAACATGGTTGCTTATCTCACCTATTCTATTTCTGTGTGAAAAAAGTTGCAATCAACTGATGCAAAACTATTAATGTTCCAAATAATTCAAAAAGAAAATTTTACAATACTATAAATCCTTTAGTAAATCCTTATAATACTTTAAAATTTACATTTCTCACATTAATTCTTTTGTGATTTACTCCGTCAGTATAATAATTTGAGTTATAAATTTACAAACTTAGACAAAATTTATTGCAGTCTTAATATTGAAAAAGAGCGATAGAAAAAAAGGAAAATTACAGGAATAAAAATGATATAAACATAAAACAAATTAAATAGAAGTGCAATACCAATTTAAGCTGTATGAAGTACCAGAAGATATATTTTAACTGAATACCATAATTAGGAAGGATTCCCACTTAATTTTGGTTGTAATCTTCATACAATAAAACGATCATCGAAAATGATAAAAAGTATTGTTTACTTCTGATGAAGAGTCAGTA
Source organism: Ricinus marginatus (assembly GCA_028565995.1). Taxonomy (NCBI): domain Eukaryota; kingdom Metazoa; phylum Arthropoda; class Insecta; order Psocodea; family Ricinidae; genus Ricinus; species Ricinus marginatus. The sequence goes on from JAOWBB010009919.1 coordinate 69,381, forward strand.
AAATTACATTGCATGAAAATTATAATATTCTTCATCACGACAACTTATGGCCCATATTATTTTTTAATGGAAAAAAATAATACAAAAGTATTAAAATATAAAACCAATGAAAAGCAAAGAATATTCACCCAACATTTGGAAAATTATTTGAACGTGATATTCTTAGAATATACAAATTTACCATTTATTGCACATAACACTGCTGTATTTCCTTTCTCTTCTTCTTCGAACATTTTACTTTCTATTTCATTAGTAATTTCGATAGCATTCCTTTTCATCCATTCTCGATTTCCAATTATGACCTATATGAAAAAAATTTATTTGCTTTATTTATATGCTTATTTAAAACAAGTAATTTATTTATATATATATTTGTATATGGATATCTTAAACAATCAATTGCAATAATCTAATTCATTCTTACATTATATTCGTTTTGCGAAGAACCAAGTTCTTTATCATTGCCAAAAGTAAGCAACTGCTCCAAATCACTCATTTGTTTTTCTTTGTTAGCAGATCGTGTTTCCACAACATCAATAAGTACATTGCTTAGATATAAACTACCGTATCTCTTGTTTCTAAAATTATTACAAAATCAAATTAAGAAAAATATGAATTAGTTTAACATTAGAGTGAAGTTTAATAATGTATGAGGTAAAGAAAATATAAATTCTTACCTGATCTGATTGAGATAAAAAGACATTTTTTCTGCATTCTCAGCCAATTTTATAACATCTTTTACATGGGAAACTGAGCATTTTACTCCGCAACCGGGTACTGCTTGAAACCCATTGCATTTTCCTAATGTTTCACTACTCACAATGTCCTTCACAAATTTTACAATAGCTATAATGAAATATTAATTTTTTAATAAATACTTGGAAATTAATTATAAAAATTATTAGTAAACTTTTAAATTTGTTATAATAATGCACTAATTTTGCTTTTTCATTACCTGAACCAATAGGATGTTCACTACTACTTTCTACGGTTCCAACCACACTAAGTAACGTAGGTAAATTGCATATATTCTCTTTCACAAATATACATATTCTGGACACCATAGGAGTCCCGTAAGTTATGGTACCAGTTTTATCAAATACAACAACTTTCACCTAAAATATTTAAATCTGATGATTGAAAGCCATGAATTAAGAATATCAAATAAAAAAATCTTAAATGTCGAGTAAAAAAACCTTGTGGGCATTTTCGAGAGGTTCAGCGCCTTTGATCAAAATACCGTTTTGGGCACCAACACCGGTTCCAACCATTACAGCCGTTGGAGTAGCAAGTCCTAAAGCACAGGGACATGCAATTGCTAGAACACTTAAAGCGCACGGAAACGCAAATTGGAATATAATTTCTGCTCGACTATAACCAGTCTTATCTTCTTCCTGTGAAGAATATAAATGTAAACATTTTTATAGCAAAAAAAGAATAAAATATAAGAACACATGAATATCTGAGTTTAACTTACCGTAGTAGGAAAATTATTCAAATCTATGTATCCACTAATTATCCAACCGAATAAGGTGATGACAGAAATACATATTACAAATGGTACAAAATAACCAGCTATTTTGTCAGCAAGTTGCTGTATGGGTGCTTTAGATGTTTGAGCCTCTTCAATAAGTTTAACAATTTGTGAAAGAGTTGTATTTTCTCCAGTGTGGGTGGCAGTGATCAATAATAAACCATTTTGATTTATAGAACCTCCAATAACTGTAGATCCTTAACATTGAAATATAATGGAAATAATAAAAAGATAAAAATTTGGTTTTTCTCTTTCAAAGAATAAAAAAGAAAATAGAAATTCTCTGATGTAAACTTACCTTTTTTTTTTATTACAGGCATGCTTTCACCAGTTATAAGGCTTTCATCACAGGATGATTGCCCCAAAATCACTTTACCATCAACTGGTACTCTAGCTCCAGGCAAAACTTTCAAAATATCTCCCCTTTGAACAAGATCCACTGAAATTTGTTTTTCTGACAATATCTCATTATTATTCCCTAAATTAATTAGCACTGCATCTGTAGCTTTTAATGATAAGAGTCTTGAAAGGGCTTCAGATGTTTTACCCTAAAAAAATATCAAATTTACAGTAAAACTTAAAAATAAATCTTCACAAATTCTACTTTAAAATATTGTTTACTTTAGCTATATGTTCCAACCATCTGCCAAGACTTATAAATAGTAGAAGCATTGGAGGAGTATCAAAAAATGTAAGAGGACTTTTTGGCTGTTCTAAGTAAATGGCAACTAGAAGAATAATGCAAGAATATAAGTAAGATATAGTTGTTGTCATAGTTATTAATACGTCCATATTCGTTGTTCTATGTCGAAGAGCTCGATATGCTTGGATGTGGAAATGATATCCTCCAAAAAACTGAAATCACAATAAGACCATAAAAATTAATTATCTAGTGTAATAATTTTTTATTTTTAAATAATAATAATGATTATTATTGTTATTATTATGATTGTTATTATTATTATTTTTATTATTATTATTTGAATAATTTTACCACATAAATATCAAATGAATATTGATCTGAATTATGAACATATTAATTAACTTATACCTGAACTGGCGTGGAAAAAAAAAACATTAATAAATTTTCTACAGATAGTCCAGGAATAATGCAACACATATCTTCATGACTTATGTAGTTAAAACTCATTCCAAGCATGTAATAAGTCATAATAGCCATACAAGGAACACCAAAAATTAAGGAAACCCAGAAAGCATTTCTCCATTTAGCTATGTCTTTTCTGAAAATATTTTCATGTATGTAATTCACCGTATAACTTCTTATTTAAATTTGAAAAGATAATTTTTAGAGAAGTTCAATTATTTGGATTTGAAATAAAAAATATTTTATTTTAAGTGGTAATAAAATAACAAATAACCAGAGGAAAATTTTTATTTAAAAACTTAGTATTTAAAATTTAAAGTTAAAGTAAACTTCTATATACTGGATGGAAATTAATTTAAAAGATCAACATTATGCAAATATTGCAACACTTTTTTTAAAATTTCAGTGATAAATTTAAAATCGAATTAGATTATTTGTTCTGTAATAATAAACAAAGTAATTTATAATAAAAAAAGTAGGCACAATAATAAAGATATCAGTATAAAACATAATAATTAGCTAATAATATATTTAAGAACTTTAGATACAATAGGGCCCTTTCTCCAAGTATCAGATACTTTTACATCAATATTTTGATATTGTATATCAAATGATTTGATACTTGTAATTATATTTAATTTTAAAAATAATATTTTTAATACTTTTTTAAATTTTGAAAATTAATTATTTCTCACGTTACCTATTATCTAAATAACTATGAGAATCTTTATCCTTGCTGTTCAAAATTTGTGCCTCAAATCCGAGTTTATTAATGCTATCAACAATGTCACGTGGACCTGTAAGCTCTAAGTCGTACTTGAATTTGCCACATTGCGTTGTTAATGCTACAGATGCATCCATAACGCCTTTCATTTTCTTTACAGTAGATTCAATTTTATTAACACATGAAGCGCAAGTCATTCCTGTAATCTATGAAAATAAAATAAATTAATTTTTCCTTTTTTTCTTTCTTCATTTACTCATATTAATAATCTACAAAAACAGTAAATTACCCGCAGTTCAATTTCACTTTCACCTGCTCCTGGCTCACTTATAACTTCTGATGGAAATCCTAAGTCTGTTATTATTGCAGCTATATTATTTGGTTGTACTAAAGATGGATAATATTTAATCTCTGCTTTAGCTGGCAGCAGAGCGATTAATATATTTTTCACTCCTGAAAAATTAATTTTATTAATATATGTAATTTAAAAAATATTTTAATATATTAATTATTTTAATTATTATAATTTTAATATGTATAATTGAATTTTATATAATAGATTAAAATTGAAATAATTTAGTTTCTCAATAGCCTTTAAAATAAATAAATGGTGAATATCGAAAAAATATAAGTAAATTTATTTTTCTTCCAAAAAATTTTGTTTCAGTCCCAGTTTTATCCTCCTAAATAGATTTATGAACTTAGGGCAAAAAAGATCTAAGGCTCCTCCTGTATAATAATAATAATAATAATAATAATAATAATAATAAAGTGATGCTTAAGATCCATTAATGTTTCTTCTTTTTCGTGTATGTGTTTAATAAGATTTTTGCGATTCAGCTAGAGCAAAATTAATAACAAGAATATTTTAAACTAAAATTGGCATTGTTATTTATATTATGAAGTAATTTGTAATGAATTTATTTATTTTTTAGATTTCTCATATATTTATCGAAATATGTGCATTAAATATAGTCAATTAAATGTCTATTTTATTTCATTAAAAAAATACTTGTGTATTCTTTATTAGACAACTAAATGACTGGATGCCCTATAAATAGCATTATGAAGTGTAATTGACTTTTTTGTTACTTCTTTCAGTCAAAAAATTCAACATATCCAATTTATATTATTAAAATTTATTTAAATCAATTTTAAAAATATTTACTTTATAAAATTTCAGAATGTTACATGTCACAGTTTTCGTTGAGAATTACCTGGTATCTTATTGCAATGCTTCTCAATGGCTGCCACACAAGATCCACACGTCATTCCTTTAATATGCAAAAAGCATTTTCTAATTTCCTCAACTTTCTCAATATCAAGAATCTGAATCCCATCTAGAAGTTGGTTTTTTTCAGTGGAACAGGTGCGAGCTGTAATTTGAATTATTATAAATTATATTTTTGCCAGGCGTTAGTGATTACAAAAAAATTAAGTAATTCAAAATATTTGGTATGAATTTTCTAATATTGAATTAGAAGTAAATTTTAGATAATTACCTGTGTTTTCAATTTTTTCTTTCATAATTGCCTTATAACCCATATTTTCAATAGCATTCTGTATTTCGTTACCACTTATTACAGACGGTTCATATATTATGCATCCTGTCTTATTTTCCAGTGTTACCTAAAATTAATAAGAATCCTTAATATTGTAGTGTATCATTTAATACTTATGAACGAAAATTAAGTTTCCTTTTATGTCAAATAAACATTTTAAAGTTAAAAGTTTATTTAGTTTTAATTTTTTTTAAATTTAATAGAGACTAGTTATGACTAATAATCAACTTCATATATAAAACATACTTATGAAAAAATATTAATGCTTCAAAACGTTTATGACTTACTTTTATTGAAATAACACCCGTTAATTTCCCTATATTTGATTCCACGTTTCGCACACAAGATTGACAAGTCATTCCGTTAATAATAATATCTATAGTTTCTGATTTTTTGTCACTGACCAAAGATGCACTGAAACCCATATCCTCGATGGCATTTACTATGTCCTCGAGTGTACATTGTGCTGAATTTATTGATACGTTACCCTGCTTTTTTTCCAAGTCAACCTGTAACACGATGTGATTTTTCAATGATTAGCAAATAAAACTGTTATTACGAATCAACAATGTCATTCCAATGAAAGTGAGTGCAACCTTGACTCCTAGAACACCTGGTTTGGTAGAAAGAGTTCCTTCAATAGTCCTAACACAAGACATACAAGTCATGCCCAGGATATCCACAACGACTGTTTGGCAATTCGGCGATTTATCCTCAGCCCTTGTGTCAGGACCATTTCTGAAGCCGAGTTCCAACATTTGATCACTGTAAAAATATAAGCAATCACTTAATTAAAAAGTCATTTGATTCGAAAATAAATAAATGCATATAACAGTTTGTCTTCTCAGAGTTAATAATCCAAATTAGCAATTAGGATTAACAATGATATTTTCAGACGAATTAAGCGGAAGAAGGGTAATAAAGTGAAAATTTTTTATTAAAATTTATTTTCTCGAATATGAATGTGCCATAAAATAATGGAAAAATGAATTTGAAAAATACGTATCACACTTATTAATCTATTCAACAACAATGAAAGCGTTCTTTTAATTATATATATATCTGCAAAAAAAAATTGAGATTGATATATCCTGAATCTTTTAGATAGATAATTTATGATATCCTAATAAAGCAATAGAAGCAAGTTTTTCAAATAAAAAATTAAGCATAATTGTTATAAAAAAATTGAGGTTATATAAATTTTGCTAATTAACAATATTATTAATTATCATAAAAGTAATGAATATACTTACCAATTAGTAAAAACAATTCTGAATAATAAATATTGTGGCAAAAAATAATTTTTTACATTTTTTTAGTTGATAAATAGAATTTCATTCTGTTAAGAAATTAACCAGAAATTATATCTTTGTATTTTAAATGTTCATTATTATAAAATTGATATTATAAATACAATCAAACTTTTATTTATATCAACTGAAACTTTCATTAAATATAAAAAACTAAATAGCAATAATATTAGTTAAATTAAGGAATTAGAATAATATATGAATATTTACATTCAAATTCCTTTTAAGCTTAAAATGGTATTAAACTAAACTGAGAAAGTGGTTGAAGTACATTTTGATCCAAAATTAATATTAATTAATGTATCAATCGTAATATATGTTCAATATTATAATGCAATGTTTATATTTATATTGACTTCCTCAATTTCATGTTTATATCAAATACTACCTGCTGCATATCAGATATGAGTGCTCAAAAATTTTTCTCTTAGATGCTTTTCTTAAGTCAACATCGTTTTTAATTTTAAGCAATGGTTTATGTTCATAAGTGTTAAACATTATATTAATAATCGCCACAATTAAATAAAAATTTTGATTTTTTCACCACACGTAGACTAACAAAGAATCTAAAGAAAAATCTGTAACTCGCATTATATAGAGATTACATTCATTCTTATAGGATCTAATTATGAATATTAATAAGTTATAAACTCTGAAACCAGAGGATCTATTATCAACAAATTATTAAATATTTACAATCCTAATTTAGAAGTCAAAACTTCTTCAGTTCTGACGTACTTTCTTTTATTAAAAATAAGCAATTTGTGATGAGCGGGAATTATGAAAAATTTTATCAAATATGTATATAATTTTCAAATTCTTTAAAAGTTTTCGCAATGCTTTTTTTCATTCATAAATAAAATCTATGGATATCGAAAATACAAGAATAACAATAAAAAAAAGAGAATATTTTGAACTCATACTTCGAAAACAAAGTTTATGTAAGTAATAAAACAAAAATACTTATGTATTATATTTAAATTTTAAAATAAGACAATAATGGATATTAAAAAGATTTCTGTATCTCTTGATATCACCAACTGCACAAAAAAATTTAACGCTAAACGAAACATTTTATCAACGTTTTTTAATTATTTCATATTTTTAATATTTCTAATTAATGAAATTAAAACTTTTGGAACATAAATATAAAAAAATTAGATGACAAATGACACTAACATAATAGTTTCTTGAGGATTCTAATTATATTTAAAAGCAATCCATAATATTAAATTATTTGAAATCATAATTGTAACTGATGACTGTAAAGAAAAACATTTTATTTATTCGCATTATTATATTCTTACTTTATAAAACATTTCACTCCTGCCATCAGAGAAGTCATAATATTCAAATATTAAATAGTTTTGTCTCATATGTTTTAAATATTCCCAGTTTGGTAAAACATTTTGGTTAAACGAGGTATAATTTAATACACATATAAAATGTGGAAACCTAGTGATAATTCGAATAATTTCAGTTTATCGTATGTGAAAAACAGTTTTTCGAAGTTTTATAAAAAAAAAGCTTTGTCTACCATTTTTGCTTCTTTTTCTTTATTGATTGATGAACATCCTTTAAAAAAATTTAACTTTTAATTATGCCATAAACCTTTTTAGTTTCCAATCTATCACAGGATGAATAATAACAATAGCTTTGCACGTTTTAAAAATAAATTATATCACTTCGGCAAAGTTTGATAATAATATATTACGAAAATAAATATTTGAAATCACGGAAAATAAAAAAAATAAAAATTCATCTCATTACCAATTACAAGTAAATTTAATTTACTTATTTTTATAATTTATATTAGAGTTCACATTTCAAAAAGTTTAAATAATTGTTAAATCTCAAAATTACATCATTACTAATAACTATCAAATATCAGTAACTTTTTTCAGCAATAAAATATTACAATGCCTACTTTTTTAAATAAAATTTCTTGAAATAATTATTTCGACTAGTCATGAATTCAAATAATTAATTTTTCTTAATATAGAGAAATATATTTAACAAACATTGTCAAATGTGAATCAATAATATAAAAATATATAATGATTAATTAAAATTATAAAGCAAGAATGCTAAACAACAGCAACCCGAAGAAACTTCCAAATTTCATATTTTAATAATATAGTAGTTATGAGAATTTAGTGAACAGATATTTTTATATTTGTTTTCTTAAGCAATTAAATTTTTTTTTTATAAACAATTAATATTAAATTTTTTCACTATCAAGATTCTTCTTTTACAATCTGACGCATTATTTTTTGACAAATATTCTTATTCTTAAAGTTAGAATATGAAATTATGTTTACTTATTTCATTTAAAAATAAATTTAAAAAGGTAGTGCGTTCATTAATATCTAAAAAATTCAATTTTAATTATTAATATTTGACTTTTTTTAATTATTATTTGTAACAAAAAAAATTATGGAAATAACGGAAGCCAATGAACCTAATTTCAAGAAAATTTATTCTCAGAAAATTTTAATTATTAATACGAATATAATTAACATAATTAATAAAGGTATTTTTTTGAATGACTAGAATTTTAAAACTTAAGCAAATTAAGTTTAAATATAAAACTACATAACAAATTTGAAAAATATAAAAATCTTCTAGATTCCTCTATTTAAAATAAAATATATTTTACGCTTAAAATTTAATTGGTCAGGGAAAAGTTAAAATACCGCAAAAGTTATATGTATTACAATGTCGTTTAAATCAAAGTGTAGAGCTTTAGAAAACTTTCAATTCTATCTGCAATCACTAAAGAAGGATAACGCCATTGAATCTTGGTTCATATCGCTTTGTAATAACAAATCATATATGGTGATAATTGACAATACAGTCGGTAAAAGTTAACAACTCGAAGAATATTGGAATATACGAAGAGTATAACGAAATCAAGGTCTTTTTTTTTGGCTAATCCAGTGCATTACATTTTTTTTTTTTTTTTTTATTATAATCTTAGGAGTTCTGGCTCAAATACATTATTCTGATTTGTTCTTCTTCAGAACTAGTTAAAATCATTCATAAAATAATGTAACATGTAATATGTTATTTGTATTATACTATTTATTTTTTTTTATCACAACTTCAACTATATCACAAAGCCTTCTAATTAATTTCTAAAAAGTTATTGCAAGTAATGCAGAGTTTATTTACAATAGAAATTATTTGTTTTATTTTTTAAATTAATATTAATTATCAATTATTTTTTTTTCCTAAATGGATCTAAATAAAATTGCTTTAGACAGCAAACGTGCCAATTAGCTGACCTGGACCTGTATCTTTTCATTGATTAAATACATAAAATTCTCAAATTCCCATTTATGAAAAGTTTTTCGAAAAATTTCATTGCTTTTACTGTCTTTTAAAAAATTTGTTCCTCAATGTCAAAATATGGAGTGAACCAAAATATATGTATGAATAAATAACAAAAACGCCAATATATATGTAATGCAGAAGTTTTTTAAATTAAAATGAGAAATGTATTACAAAATGATATTTAAAAAGTGGATAAAACAGTATTTCAAATATTATTAGCTACTGAGCTTCCTCTCAGAAAAATCAATTTGATTATGTATAAAAAATAATAAATTAAGAAGAGAAAAAAAATATGTATCTTTGGAAAATTTGTCATTTTTGACTCTTATTAATTATAAAAATTCTCTTGATATTCAGTATAAATCATTGTAAATACTTTACAGCATAAATTATCGTAAGTGCAGCTTTAATGAGTTAATTCAACTCTTTCTGACATAAAAGAGCTGAATATATCATTATTTTTCAAAATTAAAGAAAACATATTTTCAAATTTTATTTTACAAATCTGTTCATAAAGCTACACTTCTAATTTATCTTTTTTTTTACAATTTACTAATATTTTCCCGACTGATCATTTTTTCTTTGGGAAAAATAAAGTCTTATGATGATCTCAAGAATGCAAAAATCAAATTTGAAAACTAGCCCTTCGCATTCGAATAAACCAATAAATTCAGTTTAATTTGTAATCCATAAATATTTAAAATATTTTATTAGGAAAAAATTAAATTGTTTGGGCACAACAGTATGTAATTTAAAAACTAAACTTACCTCTTTTTCCAGAAATATTATTTTGTCGGATGCCTGTTCTAATATTCTATTTCATGTCTTTTGCCTAGAAGTCCTTTAAAAAAATATAATACATTATTGAATTAAAAAAAATATGCCTTGCTTCATTCAAAAATATCAGAAATAAATTTTTTGCTTTTGATATTAATGTGTCAACTAAAAAACTCTCACTTATCAGCCTCAAATGAGAAAGTAATAATTAAATTTATGTTTAACATTATAAATACAAGTAAATTGATTTTTTTTATGCCGATGTGAAATATATGGTTCAATTATGATAATATAAATTATTTAATATTTATAATGAATCGCATATAACATTTCCGAAGACTTTATAAAAAATTGGGCAAAAGAAAATGCAGACTATTGAATTTTTATTCGCGGTATAACCACTATACACTCAACTTTTATTGATCAAGATTAAAGTAAAAAACCATTTTTATAATGTAAATACATTCAGTTTTTTAAAAAAACCCCCTAAACAATTAATTTCAGTGAATTAACATGAAGTTTCTGACTATTCAGATTATTTATTTTTCTGAAACAATTCATTTTGAATTGTTTCAACTTTCACCTTTTATTAAATTATTTTTTAACATTTCTAAAATTATATTAGTTTAAAATTAACTTGATATCATTAAATTATGAAATAAAATGATAAATATAAAGTAGATTTTATAAAAAATTTAATTATTAATATAACATTGTTTTATTTTAATTTTAATTCAATTTTATTTATTTATACATATCAATATTCATACTTAAAAAAATTATTTTTAATAATTACATTTAACTGTAATTTAATAATTATATAAAACTGTGTAAGATGTAATCTGTTTTTTATTTATTTTCACAAAAACTAAATACATTGTTTTTTTTAAGTAAATTTTTAAAAGTCAAACTATATCCAAATTAATTACAAATTGATTTCCAGAAATATAACATCTGTGAGTGAAACAAAAAAGTATTTTTTTATTTGAAATTTTTCATTAATTTCTTTAATTCCCTTTTTTATAGTTAATTCACATAGTTTATTTTTATACTTATATTGCATTAATTACATTTAATTTACCTTAAAAAGTTAAAAGGAAATATTTTATTTATTTTTTTATAAATTTAAAATTGTATCTTTTGTAAAGGATAAAAAATAAATTTTTAATCAGAAATTAGGTTAAGCTAAATTACTTAAAGTTCTCATTTGTTCTTTGAATTAATTTACTAATTTCATTGAACATTGAGTAAACATGCATGAATTTTTATTCAAAAATATACAGTTTTAGCTTTCCCCTGTGTATGTTTAAGAATATTCAATGTGCTAAGGAAGTCTGCAAACAAGTATTACTTTATATTTGAAAATAATTTATGCTATACTGATTTTGGAACAATGAATAAATGTTGCAAAGTAAACATCACAAATACTGCCACGATTAAAAAAAAATTAATGATATCATTGTTTGCAATCAATTAAAATTAATAAAAAAACAAGAATTCTTTAATCCTTTTTATATAAAACTTTAATCTGAAATGAATTTTTTCCTGCAAAAAAATAGCTTTCTTACTATCAAAATCATATAATATCAAAATTATGCCCTTAAATGTATGAACTATATAATTTATTTTCCTGATCATAAAAAGGTGACTATAAGATAAAGGCTTAAATTAAAGACTCAGGTGTTTCAATTGCTTAAAATTTATAAGTTTATACTTTAAAAATTAAAATAAACAGCTCTTAATTATCAAATAATTAACTTCAAAAGTGATAAAAAAAATTTAAAAATTAAATTATTAAGTGCATTATGTTAAAAATTTTTTTACAGGAATGCATTTCTACATCGATGTATGGTATGGTTAAAAAATTATGATGTTTTGTCCTCCAATGAACTTATTCAAAATAATTATGTCATTAAAAAAATTAATGAAAAAATAAAACTATTTAATGAATAATCATTTTACTTGCAAAAAAAATAATTTTTTACATAAATTCTCTTAGATTTATTATTTTTTTTTTTTTTTAATGACAAAATGAATAAAATGTTTGTAAATTTTTTTATTTTAAATGCAAATGAGCATATTTTAAAACAATCGTATGATTTCCTTTAATCTACATAATTATAAAAGTCTTTAACTTACATAAGTTTATTAAGAAACTCTTTTCATCTTCCAGACAGAAATATTCTGCATCTAATTTTATGTCATTTTTTTAAGAAAAGGAGAAAAATTGTAAAACTGTCTACAAATTAGAAGTTGTCAAACTTTAATCAGACCCATTCGTTTGAATGTAATACTTTCTCTTCTGCGACTTCAAGGCCTTATTCAGGGCCTTACTATTATCTCTAATATAAAATTGCAATTTTGGTAACCTTCCGTTGAAGATTATTTCTTGCTGATTGTTGCCAATCGGAAATTTAAATTATATTTTCTACTAATATCATGAGACAAAATACGGAAAATAATAACCAAACCGTGGACGCTTAAAGCCATTTATCTTTTACTTCTTATAGTCAACATGCAGATAATGGATAGCTATTCAGTTATAATAGTATTCCTAATTATGAAAAGTTACCATATTAATGAAATTATTATTTAAATTGAAAACTGTAGATGTAGTTTCTTGTTTATAATAATCCTTAGAAAAAAAAATCATATTTGAAAAGTTTTTCAAAACTGACATTAAAAATATTCGGTTATAAGGTTTTTTTCTAATTATATTTATTATTAAAACAAATCTTACATGTTAAAAGTATCCAAGAAAACTAGTTGTATCCAGATGAAATAATACATGCTTATCTACAATTAGTTAAGATAAAATTGATATTACAACGTTTCAGATTGATTTTAAAATCATATTCTTCATTTAAGTTTGATATATAGTTTGTTGCAAATATTTTTATCTTTATAAATCTTCAAAATTAGTCATTTGTTTTTAATTTGAATTAAATTATGGTTTGATTCCATTTGAATTTAAACTTCCTTTAGTAGTTTTTTTATGCTGAAAGCAGAGTACTCAAAATAACCCTATCAGAGTAATATCAGTTATAATAATATTTGACATTACTCTGTCAAATTTAAAGACTCCAAATTGCCATATGTTAACAAAGTTTATTATTTTAACAAGTGCTTTCAAGTCATTTTACATCCTGGAGAAAACCTGATTTATGAAAAAACCGTAATAAGTGTCGTATCAAAGGCTTTACCAAAGCTTTTAATTTAGTTTTAGAGAGCAATATTCGTATTCTATTTATTTTTTATACTTTTAAAATCTTTTCAAAAAGCTTATTTACTCATTATTACTAAATAAATTGCTTCTTTTAATTCCACTTCAATGTTTAAATTTATAAGTCCGTAACTTGTATTTTGTAAATCAATAATTCAAGAGCTCACGTCTATAGAATAACTATATCTTAATCTGAATGTCAAATTGTTAATAATAATAACTTAATTTTTTAAAGATTATTAATTTGTTTTAAAGCAAAAAGTCTTTTATACCGCATATAGAAATTTTAAATTTTTTTTAAATAATTTATGAAACCCCTGAAAACCCCTGAATTGTATTTGACATTTATGAATTATATTTTATTTCTTAATTAAATGTATATAATATTAAACTCCTAACTGGTATTACGTTAAGAAATAAAACGCCTAATTTTACACTTCAAATTCTATAACTCATAGCAAAAAACAAATTCCATCTAAATCTATTGACTAATATTTTGTTTTTAAAAATGAATCCTAACCAGTAAAGTTATGTAAATTAGAACAATTCTATAAAAAATTTATAGGTTCCTTCTTGAT